>VYZS01020667.1:1245-14461 GCA_013400695.1 Neodrepanis coruscans | reverse complement strand
GGCGCCAGGTGAAACCGCCGCTTTGCCTCCGCAACACAGCTCGACCGTTTTTACTTTCATTTTTTAGCCCCATGACACCTGCCAAGATTTAATTGCATGTTTTACCACCTCCTGGAGACAGTGTATTTCTTTCTGAATCACAGTACACTTAGCATATGCTACCTGTGTGTCAAACCTAGTAACTGTTCTGTCCTTCTTCTGCCTTGTAAAGTACAGATTAACTTGGCTTTGTTCTTTAAAAAACTAGAGCAAAACTGATCCAGAGTGATGGTCTTGTGATTTGCTTTGACATCAGAGAGGAAAATGTTCATTTGCAAATACACTGGTGATGATTCATTTACCTTTAGATTAATAATACCTTGCATACTGCAAGGTATTAGAATTCTGAAACCAAGTAAGATATTTGTCAAACAATTCTCCTTTATAAAGTGTAATGAAATATTAAATGTAACCATGTAACTTTTATTCTGTCTAGTCAGAGATTCAAATTACGTTTCTGCACTGAGACTCTTGAAAGTTCCATTAAGGTTCCACTTCACCTAATAATGTCATATTGTGTATTAAACTTTAATTGTAGCTCTTTTGCAGCTTGCTTGCTTCAGTTATGCAGTTAAGAATACTACTTTTGTTATACGTAGGAAATGTACTATACAAATACAAATGCAACTCCGAAAAGTTTTGATGAGACATGCAATGATGTACAGATCCGCAAAACTAATGTATACTAGGCAATTTGGTAGATTAAGAAGAGAAACAGTTGTTATGTGCACTAATATAGAATAGTGGAAAAAATTAGCATGGCTTTCAGAAAATTAGTTCTTGCCTTACACACCTTGTTAGGCAGTCAACAAGTTTGTTAATAGGGTCAATCCCATTGAAATGTATTGATAGATTACCAGAAGACTTTTGACATAGAAATGATCTCAGAAAAACTTTAGGTGAGAATAAAAGACCTTGCATGGTTAAGAGATTGAAAATAGAATGCACAGATAAATGATTGATTTTTATAGTGGAGAGGGTTCACATAGGATGTCCCCAACAAGCTGTACAAGACCTCTGACAGCAGAGAAATGACTGATATTATTGTGTTATTCATTGTAGCAAGCACAAGGTCTGTCTGTGAATAACCATGACATTTCTTACAATACCGGTAGGCAATAAATGCATCAAAAATATATATATAAATAAATAAACATATTATGTTGCATAAAAAAGTTATGTGTTCTGAGCTGACCTCTGGGACTCAATCTGAAAAATGAGGGTTAAGATAAATTGTTCTATATGAATATTTGTTCAGTATTTAGTAACAATAGAAAACCAAACCATCTAATGTCAAGGATTATTTGAAAGGTAATAGAGAACTATTATACTAGACTATAAATAATTATGAATGTACATACTGGAGTCCTAAATGTCAAAAAAAGTATATTACATGGAAAGCTTCAGAAAAACAGAAAGAAAGGAAATCAAACTGTGTAAGAAATGACTAAGACACAGCTAAATAAACTTGGACTCTTCACTATGAGAAAATACGACCAAGGGGAACTGTGATGGTTTAGGATATGGTTTTGTTTTTTTTTTTATTTTTAAAACTTTTCTTGTGTCAAATCAGAATAAATAAAAGTGGTTTGTTTTATCTTTTTCTCCTCCCCTCCTCTTCCCTTCCTCACCTCCCTTCCCCTTCCCTTCCTCCCCTCCCCCCTTCCCCCACCCCACTCCTCTTTTGGGTCTCGTTTCCCTTCTCCCCAGAGGGCTGAGGGTGGGGGAAAAAGGAGGTGCTTTTGTGGTCCTTGGTGCAGTGGAGGAGGGGTGTGGAGAGGGGACGGCCCCGCCCCATGAGCTCAAGTGCAGGCTTGGGCTGGGGCTCTGCCTCAGCGCACATGGCAAGGAGGGCTGCTTTTGCAGTTGCATGGTGCCCCAGGGTGGGGTTTGGTGGGGGTAGGAGAGGGCGGTCTGGCCAGGCTGGGCTGGTCACCAATGTGGCTGGCAGGGGTGGTGGGACTGGTGCAGGGATATTGTGGTACAGCTCCCCACCTCTGCACCGGAGAGCCAGCTGGCGGAGTGGAGCAGGTGCAACCTTTGCCAGGGCTTCCGGGCTGGAAGGGGTGGGGGTGGCCAGGCCCAAGCCTGGTGCTGGGACACAGTGAGGCCTTGGCGTGGCATCTTCTTGGCTGCAAGCACATGTGACTAGGTGGGGGTGTGGGCTCCCCTTTTCTGGGCAGCTCCAGGAGGCCCTGAGCCAGCAGCGCTGGTNTTTTCTTGTGTCAAATCAGAATAAATAAAAGTGGTTTGTTTTATCTTTTTCTCCTCCCCTCCTCTTCCCTTCCTCACCTCCCTTCCCCTTCCCTTCCTCCCCTCCCCCCTTCCCCCACCCCACTCCTCTTTTGGGTCTCGTTTCCCTTCTCCCCAGAGGGCTGAGGGTGGGGGAAAAAGGAGGTGCTTTTGTGGTCCTTGGTGCAGTGGAGGAGGGGTGTGGAGAGGGGACGGCCCCGCCCCATGAGCTCAAGTGCAGGCTTGGGCTGGGGCTCTGCCTCAGCGCACATGGCAAGGAGGGCTGCTTTTGCAGTTGCATGGTGCCCCAGGGTGGGGTTTGGTGGGGGTAGGAGAGGGCGGTCTGGCCAGGCTGGGCTGGTCACCAATGTGGCTGGCAGGGGTGGTGGGACTGGTGCAGGGATATTGTGGTACAGCTCCCCACCTCTGCACCGGAGAGCCAGCTGGCGGAGTGGAGCAGGTGCAACCTTTGCCAGGGCTTCCGGGCTGGAAGGGGTGGGGGTGGCCAGGCCCAAGCCTGGTGCTGGGACACAGTGAGGCCTTGGCGTGGCATCTTCTTGGCTGCAAGCACATGTGACTAGGTGGGGGTGTGGGCTCCCCTTTTCTGGGCAGCTCCAGGAGGCCCTGAGCCAGCAGCGCTGGTGCCGCTGGTGACAGAGCCTGCTCATGGCACCTTGTCGTCCACACCTGGCTGGGTCGGTGCCAGTGCCAGCCAGGCTGTGATGCCCCTGCTTTTGCTGCCTTGCTGCAGTGGGCAGTGCAGCGGCAGCAGGGCTCAACAGCAGGTGCTGATCTGAGTGGCTCTCAGTGGCACCCTGAGCCTGTTGGCAGAGGTGGTGACTTTGTGCTGGGCACACCGGGCTGGTTATGGTGGTGGCAGGGCTTGGTGGCCAGCATGGGGATGTGCCTGCTGTGGTCTGGTGCCGGAAGCTGCAGGCGGGTGGGCAGCCCTGGCAGCACTGCCAGGGGAGGGCACGTCTGCAGCGTTGTCCAGGTGGTGGAGCAGCAGCCCCTTCTCAGTGCTGACCAGTTGGGCATGGGAATGGCATGGGAGGGAGGCGGCTGCCGTGCTAGTGGGCTACTGTGTGGTATTAACAAAAGAAATGTTCATGGGGCAGAGCCAGGGCAGAGCGAGCTCGGTTGGTAACCAATAGCAAGATGGAAAAACACACGGCCGCACCTCTTGGGTGTGTGGAGAAGCAGGAGAATGTTGGGAAGTCCCCAGAGCTCTATATAAGTGGCTGAACTCTCAGCCTCTCTCTCTTTTTCGCTACCGACTCCAGTAAGAGCAGCAGCCCATTTCTCCACTCAGAGCTGCCACGCACGCCATTTTGTTTTGACAGCGTGATCACCTGCTCCTCCAGATGCCGCTGCCGCCCCTGCCCCATGCCTGCCACCCTCTTGCCGCCACCTGGATTGTTTTTTTGGTAAACTCAGAACCTCCCCTCTTTTCCTGCGTCAGCCGCATTTCCCACAGTGCTCTACAGTGACAAACTCAGAGTGGCCGCAGCCTTTCACTATCCCCCGGGAGCTGCCAGTGCCCCCTGCTGTTTTCAACATTACTGCACTCCAGGACATTTTAGGGAACAAAAAGGGTTCTTTCATTGGTTTTTGCTTGTTTTTGGTATGAGTGGTGTTTCTGTTTTCTTTTCTTGGTTGGGACTGATAGTTTTGGTTTTTGTTGGTTTCTCCTGGTATTTTATTTTTAATGTTTTTTTTTCCTCTACCTCATATATATACATATAATATTTTGGTAATAAAAATTCTTATTTCTTTATACATTTGATATCTCTAATTTTTAAAATCATATTTTGTCCTCAACCCGGGACACTGAAGCACACCCCTCCCTGAATTTGCTAATTTGGACTTTGATGAGAACTTGAGATAAGGATAGTACTATTATACAATTATTCCAGGAGAAGAATGTATCCGGAAGTGTGAAAGACTGGAATGATGATGTGTCAGAGAGTCAAGGTGCAAGCTGGCAATGTGCAAAGTAACTATTCAGATGCAAAGAGTGTGCAGACCTGACATCTCAGGCTACAAGCTGGGTGTTGAACAAGATAAGGAAAGAGGTAAATCTTGTGAGGTGGAGTAGTGTTTCTTTGTCCTTGCACTAGTGACTCAGTCTTAATAACTTCCCACTTGAAAACCATCAGCACAATTCACACACAGCCTGAAGGTATTAATCTCTGCTGATAGGCCATACTAGACTCACTTGCATTGATGCAATAGGCAGCTGTAATGTCTTAGAAGGTGTCAAAGACTCATGACATGTCCAGACATCCAGTGTTGCATCATTCAGTGTAAAACTCTCTACCTCACGAGAGTTTCTACCTAGCCTAAGACCAGTCATGACAGACTTTGTCCAATATACTTAGAGTTCCCCTACCACAGACTTCTCTCACAACATAGGCTTCTTCCCTCGCCACCCTGTGTTTCCCTTGCAGATTCAGACTGTGATCATCACCATAACAAGACCATGACTCTCACCAAGAAGACCACAAGAAGATAAATGTGATGCTGCCAGAATCCACAGTGGCGATATTCTACATAATCTGTCTCTGTCACTCTCTCTCCCTCTCTCTCTCTCTCTCTCTCTCTCCCCGTCACTCTCTTTTTTTCTCCTATTTCTTTCTGTCTCTACTTCACATTTACCGTTAAATCCATACTATTGGCTTTGGCATATGATCTCATTTGCACCTTAATTCAGACAGAGGTGTCTCTCTAATAGTTTTAAAAAACCTGATATAAATGAATTTGCCTTACAATAATTGTGTATGTGAGGGAACAGACCACCACAGAAATATAATTTATGATACTGATGCATGATAATCACATAGTGGTAACAGGAATTCAAAAGTTTACTTAGCACTCTGCCCAAGAATTTTTGTACAAGCTACAGAACAAACTTGAGTCCTTTATACCCGTATCATTGTTAATTGGCATTTAGGATGTTATAGGATATTAGAGATATCAGGAAAGGTAATAAACATAACTTGGAATTGATGGGAGAACTGTTCCCTTGTGAAGCAGAACCTGAAGACCAGGCAGAGCGTCTTAGGTATCTCAGATGCAATTAGACAACTCTCTGTGGGCTGCTGAGTCATCACAAATTAATTCATCCTCAATTTATGTGTTTTCTGGCATCAGTCCTTGTCTTTCATAATACTTCTTCTACACTACATAATACTGTAAAATAAAATACATACTAAGTGGAAAAAGAAACCGTCTTTATTATCTTCACTGTTGGAGCTACAGATTCATTGGTGACATGAAACTATATAATTGAAAGATTTCTAATTTCCTTGGAGAATACTTGCTTCTGTCTAGATAAAAATGTCCAGAAAAGTAATTTGTGTTATTGTTAAGATCTTTCTTCTAGTTTATACTGGCACAGAAGTTTCAACATGTACCCGGTATCTGTTCTAACTTAGAAGAAATCGTTCAACAACTCTGTTTCTGATATAGACTTCATCAGTCAGGCTCATGAAATGACAAAGCAACTGTGTCCAGTGTCATGGTTAGATTACAATTTTATTTTTTTTTAAACAAGAGTAAATTCCATTTTATCAGGATAATGACTGCTGGGTTGGTGTGTCATCATCAGTATTTTTCTTTGTTTTTCTTTTATTTCCAAGTAGGTAATTTCAATCCAAACACAAAAAATATCAGTGCTGTACATAGTTTTTTCTTATACTTTGCAAATGTAACACATTATTGTAGTACAATTACAGGATTAGCAGATACTCCTAACAGCAAGACTAATGCAAATAAAAATGCTAGTAATATATTAAGATTGCTCTTACTTTTTTTTCTTCTTTTTTACCTCAGTATCTCTCTGCACATCAGCTTTAATTTTTAGGAACTACAAAATAATTTTATGAAGTGCTATAGGGACACAGTACTAAACAGAAACACCTTAGTTTACAGACAAATTAATACTTCCATTCTGCTTTGTAAAGACTAATCTGGATATTTTTGAATTTAATGCCCAATCCTGACCTTGTCTATAGACATAATTTAAGTTTACGTTAAATTGTCACAGCTAGCTACCAGATTGTTCTTCAAGGGAGAAGGGCTTGGCCTCAAAACTTGACCAAAAACATAATAAAAATAATAAATTGATTATGTAGCTGTAAGCATGCTATTTAATCTCTTTACTTACTTTGAGTCAATTCATAGAATATTTCAGACTAATCAGAGACTATTTCAGTTGCATTTCCTACTCTTTCTGTAGTGCGGTGAGAATATATAAAACAAACAAAAGAAAACAAAAAACCCCATTTCATATACTCAGGTTTAGAAATCTCGGATTTATTTGCAAGGGTACATACACATTCTGACATTATTATAACACAACATCTGCACTGTGGGACCTCCGTATAATCCATGAAAGAAGACTGGCATGTAACTGAAGGGTATAAACATGACAGTAGGAAAGAGAAGAGACTGTTTTGGTATGGGTTAGATAACTGAAGAAACAAAAGCACAGACTGATTAAAAGGAAACATTCCAGAACACAGGGCACCCTTTCAGACTGCAAAATAGCCCTTCTGCACACATGACACATATTCTGTATTTGAGCTTTTGACAGCTAACTTATGCAAAACATTTCTAACACACGCTTTAAAGAAACCAACATAAAGATGAAGATAATTAGAGGTCAGAAAACAGTACTTGGTTAGTTCCAACCTGGATATATTCCAGATGGAAACTCTTCTTCCTGAGAAAGTACAGTAAAAAAGGATAAATGGGAGAGGAACCTCACGTTGTGTTAAATTAAGTTGCTATGTCAGTAGTCCTCATATCAATGGAAAACCATGTCCTGAGAAACTAAAATTGAAGTCTTGATTTCAGTCATTCCACCAAAATTCCATATTTTAACGCTTTCCATAAATTTGACTGCACTGAATTTAATGTGGAAAAAAACCCCAAAACAAAACAAAAAAAACCCAACAAAACCCTACCTAAATAAAAACAAACAAAAAAAAGCCTTGACTGCATTTACATGTCTTGTGTCCTTCCCATGATGTCTTAAGAGTAAAATATGCCTGCACTTCTTTTCTGTTGATTTTAGTGATCTGACTTTTGATTTTAAAGTTAGCTTCCCATCATAATTTAAATATATTTATCATTACTAATTTAATCATGTAAAAAAAATCCAGCTGACTGGATATTTTGGCATTATTTAGTACAAGTCCCCTAGGATACAGTAAGTAGAAGTGGGAGTGTGAAGTCTATTTTCAGAATGCATTTTCTATATGAGTCATTTTACTTTGGGTCACAAAATTTATAAAATAGTATTTGTATTTTGCTTACTTTTGGGAAGGTCAAAATATGAGAATTCTTCATTATCCATCATGTTACTTAAAAAGCATTAGATATTTTTAGACAATATGACAAAATTCTTCCTTTTTTCACCTAAATGAAACAAAAAGGAAAAAAAACCCCAACAAAATCTTTATTCTAATTATTAAAAATCCTTTGTTTGAATAAAGCTGCTTCTGCCTATTACAAACCAGACTCAAGTCAAAATGACAAGTAATAGTCAAATTATAGAGTACAAGTTAGTAAAAAGATTGCCAGTTTAGTAAAAATATTGCTACAAAGAAGTGGTGAATATGGTGTTATTTTAGAGATTATTACTCTATCTTATTACTACAAAGTCGCATTTCTTGTTTAAAATTACTTATTAGGCAAATCATGTAAAAATATTCTTCACTTTTCTCAGTCGTTTGTGGTCAGGATTGTATAATCCAGTGCAGGATTTTCAAATCTGTGATCAGAAAAAGATTAATATCGCTCAATATTTACACATCGTTGCAATTTTATTTGTGTATATCATCTAATCTACAGTGGAGAAGAAATAAAATTCTTTTTAATTATATAGATCTTAGAGAAGATTAAAATATATATCAATATTTGAATTAAAAAAACTTTTAAAATAGTAATATAAAAATCACTATAGAGACAAATTTCATACTATCTCGACATTGTTTTATGTCGTTTTGACTTTCATTTAAATGTTTAATGGTACTCATGATCTACTTTCAAAGCAAATATAAGTGCATTTTAAAACAGACAAGAGGAAAAACATTCTCAATTGATGATCAGTGATGTGTGCTTACTGACCACTATGTCAACTTTAGCTTATTATTACTGTTAGAATTGATTTTATAACACTGAAAATATGACAGCATAGAATGATGCCTTGCATATATAGAGTTTATGGAAACAAGTATTTCTTTCTGTTCTGTGGATATCAAACAGTAAAAAAACAAACAAACAAACAAAAAAATTTTAATATGTAGTCACAGTGTCACAGAATAGTTTGGATGGGAAGTGACCCCTGGAAATCATATAGTCCAAATCACCTGCCAATGCAAGGGTCACCTAGAGGAGGTTTCAGAGACACACATCCGGAGAGGGAGATTCTACAAATATTCCTGGGCTGCCTGTTCCAGTGCTGTGCCACCCTCAATGTAAAAAAATCCTCAGGTTGAGGTAGAACTTCTTGTGTTTTTGTTTATGACCATTACTCCTTGTCCTATTACTAGGCATCACTGAAAAGCATCTGGCACCATCCTCTTGACACTCGCTTGTGAGAATTTTATATGTACTGATGAGATCCCCTCAGTCTTTTCTTCTCTAGACTCAACAGAGTGATAATAGTGATAGCTGAGATTGTGAAGAATAATTTCCTATCTGGACTGGAAACCTGTGAGACAAGTTTTGACTTAAGGTTGTTTTCACTGTAAGAAAAAACTTTGAAAAGAGGTCTTCTGTGAAGAACATTGATGTTACTTTTATTTATAAACCTTGGGAAAAGTAACAGGATATACAAGGATGTATACCAACTTCAGATCCAACTAGGATTAGGGATTTTACTTAAATATCTAAGTAGAGCAATTAAATTTAAGAGAATTAAATTCAGGTCCTATATTCTTTAATTATGAGGATATATAACTTTCACAATTACATTCAGCTAGATAAAAGGAAAAACAATTTTTTTTCTTTATTTCAGGCAACAAACTTCTCAGTATTAATTCTAAGGTAAGAAATGTGAGGCTGCTCCACAGATTAGTCTTTTTTTTTCTTTTTTTTCTTTTTTTTTTCATCTGTGTAGATGAAAGGATTGGCCAAGTTTTTCCTTCCAATTCTGTTTGTACTGAGTCATTTTACTGTAACAAAATGAAGCCTTTCACTGTTAAAGCTTTACTTATTGTTACACTTCCAAAGTTTGAAGAAACAGCTATTGTGATAAAAGTATTTTTCATGCTTTGATTTGTCAGTTGATAGGCTAGATTTACCTCCCTCTGTAAAACTGAGTACTATTGATTCATAAAATAGATAATGAAACAAAAAAAAATTTCATTGTTGAGATAACTTTATTATTTCTTTCTACATATCTAAGAGGTTTTAAATTCCTAAGGCCATTACACTTTTCTGTGATTAGTCTTTGAAGACAGTCTATGTCTGTTTCTCTACCTTATAGATGATTGGGCTATGTTTTGTCTGTGACTGTACAGTAATATCTTGTCCTGATGTACTGATACAAAATCCTTTAAAATAAATAAACAATTAAATAGAAAGAAAAATAAATAAATAAATATTTCAAATTTTCCTTACAGAGTTGTTTTTTGCAAGTAGGAGTATAGCATGAATGTACATACAAGCCCTCATATTCCAGGTCATTTATCTGGCTTATAAAACTGTTTTGAGAAACCAATGAGAACCAGTACACCTTAGCCTTTTTGCAGAGTTGCTTTAACATAAGTAAAAAGCTGGTCCAGTAAAATATGTTCCATCATCCAGGGGTTTCGACAGCAGTCCAATCAGTTGTAGGCTTTGTTTATTCCATAAAAATGTATTGATTAAAAGGTGGATTTTGTATTTTGGCGAGCAATGAAGGGATTGGATAACAACAGGCTCCCTCTGTAAGATATCGCTGAGGATACCACTTTACCTCTACACTGAATTTTCTTAACATGACTGCTTTAAAGTCAGTGTAATTTTAAATCTTTTATATAATTGTAACTATAAATTGTTGGATATAAATATATACCTAAACACAATCATAATAGATATAAAATGTTTGTTATCAATGACCCATGGACAAATACCAATGAGCTCAACGAGCTGTAAGTCAATACTGGCTTTATATTTATTAGATAATAGCAATTTACAGATATTGTGTTGAGCACTAAGCTGTGCTGCTTGCTGAATAACATTAACGACTAATACTTAAAGATTATATGACACAGCTTCCATTTAAAATTGAGCCTCGTTTTACTTTGTAATGCCATAGACACAAAATAAGTTTTAAGTTTTGTGTTACTGGAACCCAGTAAAATGCTTACAGCCATAAAACTATGTTTAGCCATTTTAACGTTGGTTGTTCAGTATTTATTTTACCCAGACAACCGTATTTTTTGTCTTAATCTTGAACAGAGAAAAAAAAAACCTGTGGATGGTGTAATATCAGTAGGCTTTGGTACTACAGAAACATGTATATCAGTTTCAAGACTAGACACAGATACTTCTTTTTTAACAAACATATCTCATTTACTGTAAGACTCAGTATCACATGTATTATTTGAAAATAATGATGTCCTGGGTCTTTAATGGTCAAGAAAATATAACAGAAAAAGCATAAAGCAGCATTCTGTAGTGCTATATTGGATATCTTAATTTCTAAACCAAAGAATATTCTTTTTCTTATATATAGTTTTTTTCCTTAGTTTGTTAAACTCTATTTTAAACTAATGTAGGTATTTTGCTTATACAGCATACTACAGAGTGCTGCTCTGAGTTCTTCTATTATATCTCCTTGACCTGGTTGTAAAAGGAAATGGAGTTTTTCAGGCAGAACTTTCCCTTTCTGAACCTCTGCTAGCTGTGACCATAATCCCAAATCATGGTTTAAAAAAATATGAGTGACTAAACCCAAAAGATTTGTTGTGTTTTGGGGTTTTTTGGTTGTTGTTTTGGTTGTGTTTTTTGTTGTTGTTTCTTGATGTGGTTAAACTCTTATTTTAAATTGATGTAGGTAACTTGCTTGTACTTGCCAGTATGGAAGATTAATCCTTAATTTACTTTTACCTTTTTTGATGTTATAATAGTATTAATATTTATTTTTAAAATTTAAATAGTTGTTTTTCATCCTAGAAATATATCACAGAATGCAGAAATGATTGAGCCTGGAAGGCACCCATTATGCATTATGTTATGAAAATAACAGCAATAGGACAAATCTAGTCTTATACTTTCATATTTGNAGCAAGCAATTGGTGCACTCTAATAAAATGTAGCGTAAATTTAATATTAGAGGAATGTTTATCTAAGTACAAGGAAAATATTATGTTTTTTTTAAGGATTTGCAAAAGAATTAACATAAAAGAGGATAAAGTCAGAATAAGTAGTTTAACTACAAATTCAAAGTAACTATCATATTGCAGCATTTTTCCACATTTTTTTCAGTACTGTGTCAACTGCTGTCACCTGCTCCTTTTCCTCATACTGTATATACCTTACAGAATCACATTGTCTTTCCAGAATTCCTTACATAGTCTTCATTTTTATTGTTACATAAGACCTGAATCTGCTCAGGATCTGAAACACCTCAAGTGGGTTATTTTTAACTCTGTTTCCTTTTTTTAGGTGCAGGTCTTGCTTTTATAGGGAACATATTAGGTTGTATTACTATGCAATAGCAAGTCAATGCGTTATACATTTCATTGTTTAGAATAATTTCTCTGATGTATTGTTAGAGATGAGAAAAAACATGGAATATTTGATTTTTAGAACTACCATATAGGGATTCTCTGAGGTTAATTGAAAAACTAAGTCTGAGACTTTTCATCTGCTGTGGCTCATCTGTCTTTTCACTTTATCTTCTCTCTTATTCGCATCTTCCTACTTAAAGTATTTCCCTTGCTTAAAATAAAATGTTGCAAGAAATCTCACTATTGCATTGTTATTTTTGATTCAACTCATCTGTCTCTGATGTTACATGTACACAGTTTAAAAAGGCAGTGTTATATTGATGAGGGGTAGGTAAGTGCTTAGTCTTCATCTTTATTAATTAAACAATGCAAAGGCTTGGGACAAGGCTGCATTTAATAATCTAGTAGATCGGGTTTTAGACTGGTTTCTTATACTTTTTCAGCCCTGGGTGACTTGCCTTGCACTCTCCCAAAGGAATCTGAGCATGGTTTGGGAGAAGGCTAGGTTCAAGGATCACTCTCAAAAGGTAATTTGCAAACGGCCATCTTGACCTGTGGGGTAAAGAAGTTTAGCAATATGTCTGTAAGCTGTTTCTAGGCTTGTGTGTCAGAATATAGCCTTAGCACTGCTTATGAGTGCAGATTTTTATGCCATCCACCCGTGCCCCCTCAAACTAGAGCATATATCTCAAAGAAATTTCCTGGAAAATCTTCCCCAATTGTTCCAGGGACATCTAAATTCCTCTGAAAGCTATGTACGCTAGGTACATGAATGAGATTCTTTCTCTATCCCAGATCAAGTCCTTTCACTAACTTATCATGAGAACATTTGTCTGAAGTCACATGTAAGATTGTTCCATTTCCTAAACAAATAAATTCACACGTCCAAGGAGTTCCACCTCAAATCCCACTAATTGGTTATTAGCTCTCCCTGAAAAAAGAACAATATTTTCTGGTTTTACTGGTATTATCAAGCATTCAATGGAGTAAGTACTGCAATACTGTACTTAAGAGAATCTCTTGAGACCGGTATTTTTAAAATGTGTTGTGGAATCATTCTCTTTCTTTTCTTCTCCTTGTTTACAAAATTAGCATGTGGTGGTTTGGTTTTTTTCCTTGAAACCAGAGATTCAGATTTTATATATCATAGACTGGATCTTCTTTCTTTTTCAGAAAAAACACCTGTCCAGAATGAAGGATCTGGAACCTTTTTAAAA
>VYZS01020664.1:0-17013 GCA_013400695.1 Neodrepanis coruscans | reverse complement strand
TTTGATAGAATGTGAAAAAGAGACAATGCAAATTTTTTGTGTCTTTAATTCATCTACAAATTCAAAAAGAGACACACTCAACTGATGATATTTTAAGCCCAAGCCAATGGAGATATCCAGACTACTCACAATTCCAGTCTAAATGGCTTTTTTTCTGATTTTCCATAGAGGCACACAAGTGTGTATTTCACTATTTATCTTCATGCTGTAAAAATGTGTATTTTACCTTATAATTTTTCTCAAATGCCTGTTATTATCTTGGTGTACACCTGAATGGTGATTTGACAGCCTATCATTTTCACATGTTAGAACACATTTTAAAGTGTCTATTAAAGGAGCCTGTTCTTAACACCAGCTACATCACCCTTCAGAAGGGCTGCTTATTAATCATCATTCACATAAAAAGTTGTTTCCTTTGACTGTGCAACAAACCCAAGAAAAAGAAAAGGGCAAAAAGGTAAAGACACACAGATTCTTAGAGATTTAGTTAAGTGCAGTTGAAGCTTGCATGCCACCTTAAGATATTATCTTGTTAAATTCCACACATTTTAAACAGAATTCCAGAGCAATCAACAATAAAAGCTCCCAAGTAAATGCAGCACTAACAGGTAGTGACGTTCATCTACATGGTTACTAAACATCCTGCAGCATCTTTGCAAGTAGAGAGGTGTTAAACCTGACATCCCCTGCTAATTCCACCTGTAATTGTACTCTCTCCATTAATGTCTCATTGGATTTTCAATGGATATGTCACTCTTTGCTTTCTGTCCTGAGCTGTTGTGTAACATTCCTCCCTCACATTAAACAGCTGCCAATTCCTGCCCTGAAGGTGGCTGCAGTTAAGTTGAGGATTAATGCTACTCCTGGTTTGACCCACAACAAGCTTGGGTCCTTGTTGAAACACAAACCTGCTCCAATTATTTCACTGGATTTCATGATTCTTGCAAGGAAAAGCAGAAGTGGACTTGGCCCCTGACTCTGTGCTGGTACTAAGTCAAGGGTACCACGTGTAGTGTGAAAAATGCAAGATAAATGTTATTACCAGCCAAGCACAGGGTGGACAGTGTCAAACATTCAAACTCAAGATTTCAACTTTTGTGTAAAAGCCAGTGATACTCAAAAGACTAAAAGACAAGACTAATAGTGATTTCTTTCTGTGTTACATTTGTCCAAGTTACATATGCTCATTATGAAGAGTTTAATTTGCTCTATAAATCACTTAGAAAAGTACAGTTTGATTTGGTGTCTGCAGCAAGGGTAAATCCTGGAGTACCATGAAGCAGGATTAACCTTGCCTGATGCAGTAGGTGTCACAATCTAAAGTCTGGAGAACTATGAACAGCCCAGTGCTGTGACCACAAAGAATCATTGTTCTGTGCTCATCATACTGACTCCTCCAGACACCAATCCCCACTTCTAAAAGAAATGAACACTGGAAGAGAGAAGGTTAGTCTAAGAGAGAAGGTTAGTCTAAGAGAGAAGGTTAGTCTAAGAGTAAAAATGTGCTTGACAGCAGGGAACCTGCATGAGGCCAGTCTGAGCACATGTGTATGAGCAACCTGATTACCTTCTACACAAGCTTACTCTGTCAAATTCATAAAAGTAGACATAAAAGTAAGTTGTTTCAACTTCTTGCTCTATGAATAATTCCTGTACAGAACCGCTCAAAGCAACACAAGGAGGTCATTTCTTAGATTACATTTTCCCACTTAAATCTACTGTTACACTGCACTTTACCTGTAATAAAGACAAATATTAAAAAATCCAAAAGAATTGGACTTTATTTTCAGCCATTGAATACCACACTGAAGGCCTGCAGTCTTTTCCTCCTCTGATGCCAAGTCACTTTACCACAGTGTCTTGGAAAGAGTTAGCTCCAACATATGGAAATCTCCTCTACTTCAATTTATTAGATACTTCTACACCTCTGTGAGGAACAATTGCAGCACTTGTGTTGGCAGACTCACTGTCAGGCCTGCACTAGGAAGTGGGAGGCAACACCTGATTTCTCCCAAACTTTATTTGAGAAGAATCAGCGCATTCCAGTTCTGTGAGAACTGCCTGCTTCTCTCCTTCCCCAACACTGCCCAGCCATCTGAGAGCAGGGACCCTTCAGAAGGTACTGGAAGAGTATCTAAGATCAGAAGAGCTGGTTCTTATAGTCCTCATGTAGCTTCTCAATTGAATGAAGAGCTTCTATTGCCAGTGGAGTTTTGTTCTTTCAAGTTGGATTTGAATTTGTTCTGTGTATGTCAAATATTTGTGTGATCTGCCTGGAAATCCTCAGCACTAGGGATTTTGGTGGTGAGATAGTTCTCTTTTCATGGCCCTCAGATGTGGCATTTCTCACCCTTTCCTGGAGCTGAGCAGCACTTGAGATCCAGGACTTTAATTAACCATGGCATCTCAGCCACTGCTGGTGGCTGCCACCTTCGAGCAGAGCATCATCTCTGGTCACACTGACAGCAGAGGGGAGGGAAAGAGAAAAAAAGGAGATCCATGTGGACAAAATTACAAATATATCTTCCTATTTTATTGTGTTTTAGCAGTTAGAACTGAACTGTTTAGGCTTTAGGACAGCTTAAGCCTTTCTAGGTTCTTAATTGCCAAACTAGCAGTTCAGCATTTTAGTCTCCTCTGCAGTTTTGATGTTGCTCATGTCAGAAGGGATGTCACTCATCAGCCAAGTGCCCACTGGCACAGGCACTGAGAGTGTCCAAAATGCCAGTTGCAATTAGGCATCTCTGTTGTGAAGTCCTACAGTTTGTGCATGGTGAGAAAAACTTCCCTCACTGCATGAACTGAAGCCTTCCAACCTCAGGAGGAAGAAACCCAGGGGTCTTTCTCAGCTCCTCTCACAATACAGAGTCCAAGCACGTAGATTAAGCAATATATGACCACTTTGTGCACCCATCCATCACTTACAGAGTGCAGAGGTAGAACTGACCTCACTGCTGTCCTCAGATTTCTCCAAAATAATTGTCTACTCTGTGCTCATCGACTTGGCAGCTTTGCTCCCTCTCTGTTACATCTTCATATTCAAATTCAGGGACAGAATTTTTTATTTTAAACCCCTGTGCTGACCCAGCAGAACAAGTAGTCAAGAAAAATAATACATCTTAGTGTCACTGCATCTCAGTGTCTTTTGCTCATGTCACAGAGCTGACACAGGTTTCACTTTTGTTTGTCACTGTGTACACAGACAATATGCGACTGGTGTAGTTTGGCACTAGGTCTGGCCCATAAATCTAAACTGAGGGAGGCCCTCCCATTTCAGTGTGAAGTCCTGCTCGTCTGCATACAGCTCCAGTTTGCAGAGCCAGCAATTAAAGCTGCCATCATCTTACTCGCAAAGAAAGCACATTTGAATGAAGTCTTTGTGATGCAGCAGAGAACAATGCTCCCTTCTCACCGCGGACTGGCCCGAGAGTCTCTTGCTCCAGTCCTGGGGTTGATGTGGGACTGTCAACACCTCAAGTGGCTTAACATACCTGGCTGTGACATTCAGCGACCCCAGTACTTCATCCTACACACACAGGTTTTTCTCTTTTCTGCACAGCAAATAGGTTTAGATGGTGCAGATTTGCTTCCTTCGGGGCTGAGGGAGACGGAGGGTTGGAGCAATAAAATCAATTATATATGTATCTTTTTTTATCTCCTTGTGAACTTGTAAGAAAAGGAACTAAGAGGATCGCTACGGAGAAAAGCACCGTAATTGTAGCTCCTGAGCACCACAGAGAGAAGATTGCCAAGGCAACCAATCATTCCACAGCAAGGGCAGAGGTAGTTAAGATGAGGTTGTTACAAACCCCTGCTGTGCATAATCATATAGTAAGCAACATTTTTAAAAGGCTCTTGTAAAAAATAGGATGGAGGGAAAAGGAATGAGAGAAATTAATTTCCTCTATTTTTGTTCTTGTTCACTGATTGAGGCACAAGAGCAAATTATATGTGTGCCCTGCACCTGAGGACACTGGGGGCTGGAAGGGAAAAGCTGCTTTCTTCACAAACATGATGCAGAGCCTCTGACACATGGGGCAGTGGGCTACTTTTATCTGGAAAAAATAATTTAGTTTCTTATGCGTTTTTAAATATGAAGTCTGAGCAAAAGTACTCTTCTAATGCAGCAGCTGAAGTCTGGGATGGTATTGTTACAAATTGCATCCTTGTGGATTTGTTGGAAGTCAACAAGATCTTTGTGAGTAGGATTTACTCATCAAGTATGAGATCTGTAGATCAAATCCCTAAAAATTAAGAGTATGTCTGCAGCATCTCTCCTTCAGCAGCAAACTCTTCTGAAGTAGTTTTCCTTATGCTCCCCATCCCATTACTCCCAGAAATTGGCAGTACAGTGGCCTGATCATAATCTGAAGGAGATAACTTTATTTTTGGTTCAAAGTAACCTTTCCGGGCAGCTGTTTCAGTGATCCAGCCTGTACTGCTGCCCCACAGGCAGTTAACCAGCATGACTGAAAAGCAGCTCCCAAGGCCTTGAGAAGGTACCCCTAAGTCACAACTGCCAGAAATTCTGCCCACTGAATGGCACTTGTCGCTTTTCCTCCAGTGACCTTCCACTGAAACAAGGACTAATTACTGCTTCACAAATGTCTCTCTCTGTTGGGTTTGCTTCTTTTTGGTTTGAGCCATGTATGTTGCTGCCTCTTGTTAAACATTTGCAAACCAGACTGGTAACACTCCAGAGCCACTCGTGTAGATTCCAGTTGCCACAAGTTGAAATGACCACATTTTCCACTCTCAACAAGAAAGAAAACACCACCCAAACATATTTCAATTCTTGTGCTGCAACACACAAGGCACTCAGTGCTATTTATTGCTTATTTTTATTACCCGGGGCACAGAGCATCACCTCCACAGCCTAAGATGAAAGACATTGTGCTCAACAGCACCAAAAGGGGAAGGATCAGAGTGGAATTGTGTTTCTCATCCTGGCAGTGACATTTCATATACTGGGCATCCATCTCTTGCTTACTCAAAAGTGGAAGTGCCTGAGCAGTGGCTTTACTGGGGGAGGGGTTCCAGGGATAACCTCCCACCTGTCCCCCAAGAATTGCCCCATATTAGGGGTTTGACATGCATAGAAAAGTCCTTTTCCAGGCAGTGGGATTGCCATGTACAGTTCCCTCACATGTGTGAGCATCACAGGCATCAGAAGTGGGAGTCACCTGTCATTGCCTTACAGGGATGTTCACGTTGGCTGGTCCAGCAGCAGCCACAGCAGGGGACAAACCAAGACCAAACTGCAAAACCAACAAAATCCCCCACTATCTTTATCTGTATGACCTAAACCCAAACAACTACAATTTGTACACTCTGAAAAACTGAACATAAAGCCTTGTAGAGGAACAGGTGCTGGTTGAAAGCAGCCTAGAATAGTCATAGGCACTAAATATGATACAGATCTCTGCTTTGCTGGCAATTAGCAGAGCTAATTTGTATTCCTACAGGTATCTAGTGGCACACTAACTACCCAGCTTTCCTGTGGTGTGGTCTGATATACTAAATAGCACTTGGGCAGACCTTTCTTTTACTAAAATTAGACTTCAGCTCATTCTGAAGCTCGTAAGCTTGAACTCTGTATGTTTGCCCCTCTGTATGCCCCAGATGAAAACTGACATTCAAGAAACTTTGGTTAGCACAGGGCCCTTGGGTGGAAGTGGTTCTTCCCTACATGAGATGACCAGGGATGTGGATGACTCTCCTGTGTAACATTCTGAACCTAGGGAAGGGATTTTGCTGTTCTGCTATTTCAGTTCCACTTGAATATTGATTTTTGAAGCCCCCACCCCTTTAAGGATCCTCAAAGTAATCTGCCTTTATGTATTCAGCTGGTTTTTTCTCCACTCATCTTACTAGAAAAATGAATCCCAGTTCCACTGTTATGCCACTCTTCCTTTTAAAAAAATCTTTCCTGTTTCCTACATCCCCTCAGCCTGCAATGCCACATCTCTTCCATAAAGAATTTAGGTGTGGGGTTTGTTTAGTTTTGGTGAGGAGGGATGGTTTTATGTGGAGGCAGATAAGCGCAGTTGAGGGTGTTCAGGTTCTGCCCACAGGGCTTCTCACACACTGAGCAGCACGTGCTGCAAGTCATTACTTGACTCCTGTGGCATTGCTGAGAAAGATGGGGATAATACCTCATATCTCAAGGTGATGCAGTACTAGAGCAGTGTTTTTGAGACCATGCTGAAACAGCCTCTTTTCCCTCAAATAGAAATTGTAATGGAGGCAGTGATTTGTTATTATATATTTACCCAATCTCATCTAGGTTTTGTCATAGGTAAGAATACTGGAAATATGATTATATGCTGGGAAGCAAATTGCTCTTATTTGCTGTTTTGTCCATAAAAGCTTCTTGGAGGAGCCCACAGGTAATTTTAGCTGTGTCAGAGGGGGTTTTACACACCAATCAAAGTGTCCTCATTGCCACCCCAAAGTGGTTTGGGTGTCCACCTCTTCTCAACAGGGTGGCAAGGAGGCCATCTGGGATGACAAGGCTGACTTAGTCACAGCTAATTATTTTGTATGAGTTGCACTTCCAAATCAGTGCAAGCTTAAACTCAGAACTTGGCAAGATCCATCTGAGACACAATGGCTGTCCCTTCACTTGAACCTGACTGCAGCCAAATTCCCCTCTGGGATCACTTTGAATGACTGTGTTTGACAAGGATTTTTCCCAAAACAGAAACAATATAAACAGTATTTGTACAACAGCTCTGTGCCCATTTGATATTTTCTGCAGCCTTAGGAAAAAGAGAGTACAGCACTAAGATCACCCAGTTGGTGCTGCTTGGGCTCTTCTGGAACTAAGCTGTCAGTGGACTGCTTTCTGGCAGGTTTTGCCTCTAAGAAAAGGTAGCCCAGCTCTGCTTTACTCACCAGGCTTTGCTTTACTCAAATTTATACACAAGTTGTGGTTAAGAATGGAAGAGAGGTGAAAATGTCTCCAACAAAGCTTTGAAACTCTTGCCCAGTTTTCCAGGCATTACAGTCCCAGTCCTGCACATGTGCCTCTCTAAGCCTGACATTCATCCCGGTGGCTTGGACAGAGAGGACAAGACTTCTGAAAACCTGGTGTTACTGCTTTGGTTTGGCTCAAAGAACTCAGTGCTCCTCTTTAGGCTGAACATGGTATTCCCAGTCAAAGGCACAAGAAGTAAGAGAAAAATCAAGGTCTTCTATAAAACAGCAAAATGCACTTTATCCAGGTTATTCCAGAGAAAGAGTCTTGTTACCAGGGAAGTTTCACTATGAAATGGGAACCTATTTCCCTTCCCTTAAATTTGAAACAATGCAGATGGGGCTTCAGGTTATCAGGCCTGTGATGTTCAAACGTGTCTTTTCTCATTTCAAAGCTGTACATTCTGGTGTCTCTCAGATTAAACTTTATCCCCCCAGATACAGTGTAGGAGCAAAAAAAAAGATATTAAACTCCAGGGAGAAACTGATTCCTTTCCTGCAAGACTTAGTTCACTTTCCCATTCCCTACAAATGTCATTGTATCTGCTGTTTGCTGAGCAGGAAATGCATTATTAAAGCAGTTTCTCCTCCATAAACTGCTTTGCATCTGACTGTTTCATTGTAAATCCGTAGCCACAAAGTCAGGCCACCTTGGGATAACCCAACATGAAATCTGACCTGATGAAAATGGTTCATGCCTCCCAGCCTGCATTGCAACCTGTGAGAAGGGCTTTTATTATTTATTCAAAACCTGTTTAAATCCCTCTTTTTCTGAAACAACCATTTTAAAAATATTAAAACACCACAGCTAAGCTGGGAGATTAAACAAGTTTAAACCTTATCATCGCAGGTGGGATATTAGTTCCAATCAAATGAGGAGGGATGGCAGGCTGTGTGGTAACTGGAGCCCCTTCCACTCACTAACTAATCACCGAGAAAGCATTTGGGGAAGGAGGGGGAGAGCGGATAGGGAGTGAGACAAACAATGCAGGCAGGCTCCTGGCAACCCTCACTGTTTACCATGGTAATGCACAAAAGGAAGAATGCCACGCAGAGCAGCAGCCCTGGATCTGTCCCCAAAACACATGCCCTAGATTCAAGTGGTCTGGGAGGCTGAAAATGTGACCCTAAGATTTATTTTTTTTCTGATGGGTGATGCTGCAGCTGGACCACACTGTTCCAAAGCTGGCAAATACTGCAGACCGTTTGTCTATATTGCTTCCATCATATGTTTTTCTTTTAAATATTTAGCTGTCAGTGCCTCTTCACCAGATCTCCACTCCTGTACTTACATCTTTTTAAGGGGAGTAACAGTGTTTCCAAGGGCCTTATTCACCCAGAAGTAAATATTTGAATTAAAAAACCTCAAACTCCAAAGTTTCCAGGTGAGGAATGACTTTTTAAAATAATAATCTCTTGTCTTGAGAGTGATACTAGCAAACAGGCCATTCCCAGTCTAAGACACCATAATTTCTGATTTGCAGTCAGGAGTAACTTATGAGAACAACATCAATGATTCACAGCTGAATCAGCCCTTTCCTTCTTTTTTCCCACCATTCCCCACAGTCACAGGTTGTGTGTTTATCCCCAGATGCAGGAGAACCATAAGTGGAAGTACAGCCTGGTGAACCCCAACGAGCCCTGGGCACTTCTGACCCTGAGACATGGACACACTCAACAGGAGAACCCTGCACTGCCCAACTGCAGGGTAAGAAAGGTGTTTATTAGTACAGACACCTGACCATCTTGGGGTGAGGGAATCATTTAATGCCAAGAGAAATTACATTGGCTGCTTGCAATTTTAACCTCCTTCTGTCACCAACATTGAAACTTATGTTCTTGACATATTTCTAGGGCATCTTTATACACACACACAATTGGGAGGGTTCAATACAAAGAAGGGCAAGCAAGGTTTTAAGGGCTGTGTAATTGTCCTGAGTGAGGAGCAGTTATTACTCAGTGATGTTTCAGGAATTCAAACACTGCAGCCATGAGAAGTGCTCAGAAGAATATTCTAACATGTAAAAAATCCACTATGATCTACAGTAGCTGAAAACAAAAGAGCTTGAAACCACAACACTACTCCTGTCCCTCACTGTTGAATCTGAAAAAAGATTTAACCACAAACTAACACTCCCCACACTGTCCTTACACTCTGTCCAGATAATTGTCCAAAGGAAAAGAGAAGTTTTGAGAGTTGGAGGCTGCACAGCTTTCATTTGGCTGCCACTGAGGAAAACTCTGAATGTACATTAGTTTGTTTTAAACACAAACCTGTTTCTAACAGAAGAATTTGTGCTTTTACCATGTATCATGGGGACTTAGGCAGGCAGGCACTGTGATTTGTATAAACCCAAATCATTAAATAGCCCTTGGCCACTGCTTAAAGTGAGACAAGTACCTGCCTGAGTTATGTACTTACATTCTTAAGGGAGGAAACAAGGAGGGGGCAGAGTTAATAGAAATCTCAGAACAATAAAAATGCAAGTGAGACTCCTAAGAGGAGAACTCCTGAATGTTCCATCCAGAAATACTTAGGAGAAGGAATCTTAAAACAGTAAACAAGGTGCTTTGATGGGGTCCCCAGTGTGTGTGAAGGGCAGACTGAAGTGTTAGAGACAGCACTGGCAAAACCTCTAACCTTGATCAGTTGTTCGAGACACTAATACACATTTTTGGTGGGAATTGTTAAAGAAGGATTGAAGAAATGGGAGAAGGTCTATTTCATTGAATTAGAGATCTCCATGAGACTAATGAGTAGCACAGAAGTGAATACACAGGGAGGATGCACGTGGCTGACAGAGCCGCCCCATTTGTTTCCTCTTGGACGATGGACTTTGTACTCATGATGTGGTTTGGGTGCATCTCCAAAGGAGTACAGTGATTGCCCAATGCTTTGTTTTTGGTGGTATTTGTTTTTTTAAAATCTCCTTTCCTCTAAGTATAGTCCCTGCAGTCTGGGGTGTTTCCTTTTTTCTGAGTGACACAGGCATTTCATCTACATTCAGTATTCCTATACACACTTTCATTTTATGTGGGGGTTAATTACCACTTCCTATCTGTGCTGCATTAGTCTCTTCCTCTATCCCAGCAGCTAATAATTACTGTTTGGGAAGTAAAACATGTTTAAAGCTTGATGATGAAATATTCCTGCATCAGAAACAAACACAAAGCCTCTGGATCTGATGTCTGTGGCTGTAAGTCACCACCCTACATTGTCCACAGGTACCCAGTTTGTACTTTGAAAACACCACTAAACCAGTCCTGAGCCTCTGTGGCACTGGGTGCTGTAATTTCTATTACAATAAATCCTACCACCAGTGGCCACAAACCCAAGTGCTACATTAATGTCTTATTAAAGTCTACTCATGGAATGAACGACATTGTCCACAAGATGCCCAATGCTCCTTTCCACTCTCATGACAGAGCCCTAATATCCTACAACCACATCTCCTCAGTGAAAGCCTTATTTAAACGTGTCTGCTTTAATGAGCAAAACAGCTTTTTATCAGATCTCTTCCGTATGCAAAATACCTTTTTTTTTTTTGGTCAGGTTTAGCCCAGAATCCGTCTGGTTTTGTTTTGAACATCTCTGGCTGCCACACGGGAGGCAGCAGGTCTAGCCCAGGTGCATCCCTGTGCCTGCCCGGGAAGCACTAAAAACTCTGGATGTGCCAATGAGAGCTACAACCCGCCGCTGTCAGAGCAGCACGGGGAGGACTAACTGCAGTCTGGTTCCAGCCCCGGCCATGCAGGAGCCCCCCGGCCCCTTCCAGCATCCCGTGTCCCGCCGCTCCCGGCAGCGCCAGCCTTGGGCTGCGGCGACACCTCCCGGGAGCTGCCGGCACGGGAGAGGCTCCGGCTCCTTTCGGCCTCCGCCGAGCCTTGGGCCATACTCTGATCCACTGTTCTGAAATAGCCTTCCGAATTTTAGTGTGGGCCAGGAGCTTCTGTCTTAATTGACGTTCATTTTAATCAGAGAAGCAGCCTAGGCAGCCTCTTGTTTTGCTACCAGGACACACACCACCCATCTAAGATCATAGGACAAAAGACTAAATTATTTTCTGCGCAGGACAGCTGGAATCTAACTGGTAAGTGGGTGAAAAGTGCTTGAACAATGGTAATTAAGAGCCTTTTTGCTTTTCTTAACCCAGTGCAAAACTGTCAAATGCCCAGAACATTTGCCCTCTAACCTTGATCAGGGGAGTGGATCATGGGAATAAATAAGTACATGCAAACTCTGGAAACATTCCTAAAGTCCAGTTCAACCCAAAGACTCTCCCAGATTATGCAAAGCCTTTGTTCTGGTTATGACCTTTGAAAGGTGAGGTATGAGAATGTAAGATGCTCTTGGGGGACCCTTTGAAAATTCACTTGTGATGTGACTGGGTAAGTCACTTCCACATCAGCCCCTGCGGACATTCCAGTTAGTGGGATCTGTTACACTCTAGTAGAAATTGAGGATTTAAGATCCATGTCAAAGGCAGCAGCTTCCAAAGTCTGAGCAGCAAGGAAGAACATGAAGTGTCTTTATCTTCCTGTTGCTGACTTGGGCTTCTCTCAGTGAAAACAAAGGTCCTGCACAGCTCCCCTGAGTCACACACCAATGGGATGACAATTGTTCCCCAGGGGCAATAGCCTGGTGAGTCCAGCAGCTCCAAAGCCTTACAGTCCTAGCTGGATTCTTGGGGCAACTCCAGTATTTTTACATCAGCACCGACCTAGGGATGCACAAGTATCCTACAAGACCTGGGATCTCGTGCAGGCTCAGGCTGTGGGGAAATTGGCTACTAAAACAGGAAACAGTACCTCCTCCTTCACACCACTGCAGAGACCCCTCCTGTAACCTCAGTCACATCCTGCCTCCTCAGCACCACATTTCACCCAGGAATGGTTCTTGCTACTCTTCAGAGACAAATATGTAGCAGTATCTTACACTTAGACATACAGAAAGCAGACTAAGGCTTTTGAGTTCAAATTGAAGTGGGATTCTGCAAACTCGGACCTGTGCTGCCAGTTCCTGTGTGGAAGACAGGAGAGTATCTGCACTGGGGCAGGACAGTATCTGGCCACTCATTACATTGTCCCCAGAAATGAGTGTTAGAGCTGTAGCAGCAAGAGTGTTTGTAGATGTTTGTTTTTCAGTCTCAGCTCTCCTCCATAAGGATTTTTTTCCCCTCCTTAACAGAATGGCACAGTCTTCAGCCTCCTCCCCTGGTTCCCATCTTCTTTGGAAAATAAACAGCTCTGATTGTTGTGCACTTGAGATTATGAAAACATCAAGTCCATTAGTATTTGGCAAAGTGCTCTCTCATTTCCTTCTGATGTAATAATTGAGAGAGAGGGAGCGGAGACTGCAAAGATAGCACAAGGCACGAGTTAATGACCTTCTCGCATGTATGTGTGGGCTCTTTCAGAGGGAGCCTTTTCCAAGCCCCATCTCACCTCCACTCATACTGTTTCAGCTTCAATGTGGCTTTTATTATTTGGTCTGATGTCCCTTGGCCAGCCTTCAGAGGCAGCTAAATGGCAGGCAGGTGTGGGGAGCTGAGAGACAAAAAGCAAATGGAGTTAATGCTTCAGCAGGGCCACTGAACAGTCCTTCAGCTCCAGCCCAACAGCCCATTTCTTGTTGCCTGATTTGGTTTCACTTACACTTCTAAGTCAAGGAGGGGAATGTGTCCTACTCTGCTTTCTGAGGGAGATACTTTGGAAGACTGAAGGTCTGATAAAAATCAGGATGTGGGTGGAATGAGTGTAGAAAGATCAACTGTTGAAAGAAAATTAACTGAGGTCATTGGTTGATACTGTATGGAGTACTGAACTGGCCACCTACTTATTGGATTGCCAAATTTGTGGCTTTACTTTAGGTGCCTAGAGCCAAATTATACAGGAAAGTATAGCATTCCCTGCTGGCTTTCTAGGGACTTTACTGTAGTTTTTTCAAGTGCTTCTAGAACCTTCCAAAGATGTGTAGCTTTCCACATTAGCTTAACTGGAACCTAAGCCAAAAATCTCATCTCATTTTAAAAAATGTTAATTTGACAGCTCAAGTTTGGGAAAATAAAGATTACCCTTTGCCAAATAGTCTCATTTGAGGGCCCCCACCTGGAAGTGGCAAGGTGAGCCAAAAGGTGGTGATGTAGATACTCCTCCTCCACCTCACTGAAGCTCAATCCTTCCCTGTACCAGGCCCTGCTCCCACTGGATTCATGGTAGTCAGCACCCTGGAAAGAGGAAGCCTTTGTGGGATCACAAGTGACTTCAGTGAGGTGCTCCCTTCTGTAGGTGAGGACTTCTGTCAGGGTGACCAGATTGGGTGAAACTCTGAGCAACTCAGTCTAGTGGGAGGTGTTCCCTGTCCATGGCAGGGGCTGGAACTGGGTGATCCTTAAGGTCTTTTCCAAACCAGGCCATTCTGTGAGAATGGATTGCTGATATCTAGGAAGGACAGACTGCAGTGCCAGAGGCAGGTTCCACTCTTCCCTGGGGCCTAGAGTCCTTCCCTTTCCCTCCCGGTAAGGGTGTGGATACACCTCTTCCATCTGTATCTGGAAGTTTCTGGAGGAGAGTTAGAAAAGGTAATTTGGTGTATTGCAAGGGTCTCAGCAGGGTTTGGGCTGTTCATGTTTAGCCACCAAGGCACACCACACACCCTTGGTGCAGCAGCATTAGCAGGCTGGTGAGGGGATCAGTTTTGCCATCTTTTTACCTCCAATTCCTTAAAGGACAAATGGATTACAGGATTGATTTGTCCCAGAAAACACATAATTTTTGAAAGGGCCTTTAGAGGGGCCCCCAGCTGGTTTCAGGGTTGTGTAACAGTCCTTTCCTGCCAATCCAACATACCCCTATACTTAATCATGAAAAATTTCATATCAGGAAAATGGTCTTTTTCCAGACCTCACTGCAAGATGTTTCCTTCCTCTCTGCACATTTCCTCCCCTCATATTTTATACATGCAAAGGCATATACAAACTTACTCCTTTCTGCCATACTTATATGGCTTCAGTTTTGATTTCATTGATTGCAGGCATCAGTGTCTGCAGGGCTGCCTTAAGTTGAATCCGTTGGGAGTTCAAGGTGAATACATTTTTCTCCTTCAGATACATTGTTTTAGTTAAAAGCCACTCCGGCTGCTCCGTAACAAAACCAGACACAGTGGGCCCCATTGTCCAGCTCTTGGCCAAGGTAGCATGTATGGATTAAGTGATGAATTGCAAAAAGGGCCTAAAAGCCAAGCTGCAACTTCACAAAAAGGCCATTAAAGGTGAGCGCTGTCAGTAAAGTGCCCATTCAGAAGAGCTTTTATGACCCTCGTTCAGGAGCTACAAATCGTTCAGTCTTCCAGGCTCTCGCTGCTCAGGTGACAGACAGATCCTCATCTGAACCTGGCTGGGAGAGCTGCAGGGACGGTGGTTACAACACTATCACTGCCTACCGCTAGCTGGGGAGGGAAAGCAACACCTTGGTCCTGGCCAGAGACAAGTCATGAGTTCAGCAGCACTTAAACCTCAAGGTGGAAAAATTAGGGGGGGAAAAAGCAAAGCTAAACCAACAGAAAGTGAAAGGCCACACACGTCTGGCTGGTTTTACTCCCTGAACTTCACCCCCATCAATTCTGCATAAAATTTAACCATGTCTCATTTATACATTCCTTGATATAGTTTTCAGTGTATCTATAAAGCATTTCAGAATGTCAAGCGCTTCACAGATGTCTGGTTGCTGGAAGGGAGGCACTTGAGAGCATGTTAAGGCTACAGAATAGATGTCAAGCAGGACAGATGTCCTGCCATGGGACTCCTGCTTGGCCTCTCTCCTGTCTCCCTGCCATCCACTGCTGTCAGTGAGTGCATCACCAGTTCTTTAGCAAGTTCTTCTTAGCAGCAAGTTTCTTACTGGACTAAAACTTCAATCTATTAAAGGTGAAGAACAAATACTTACCTCAAGAGCTCGTTTTGTTACAGTCAGAGTAAGAAAAAGACAAAGCAGAGATGGACACCCAAAAGTACAGGTCTGTGGATCAAAGTTCAGTTCACCACTGCTGACAGGGCTTTCCCAGCTTCCTGAACAATGGAAATGAGAGTAATATCTGCTGTTAATTGTAAGAGCAGAATACATACAAAGTAAATTATTTTTTGAGTGCCTTCTGGAGGAATATAAGCAGCTATCACAGCCTGTTAAAAGACAATCCAACACAGCTTGAAACCTGACCACTCGCCCTCACAGCCAAGAATTCCTTTCCAATATCCCATCTATCCCTGCCCTCTGGCAGTGGGAAGCCATTCTCCCTTGTCCTGTCCCTCCATCCCTTTTCAAAGTCCCTGTCCCATTCTCTCGGAGTTCTTTTGGCTCTGGAAGGGGCTCTGAGGTCTCTCTGGAGCCTTCTCTTCTCCAGGTGAACATCCCCAGCTCTCCCAACCTGTCTTCATATGAGAAGTGCTCCAGTCCTCTGATAATCTTCGTGGTCTCCTCTGGAATATCCCATATAGGACTTCTAATTTTCCCTTGCTGAAGTTAAAAGTTTCCAAGCAGATCAAAGGAGGAAGCACCATTTGTCCCATTTAGAGCAACCCCAGACTCTGAAAGACCCATATTTATAAAATGAGACTCCTACAACTTGTATGGCTTTATTTGTAGCCCAACATAATTTCAATTACTGACAATTTTTCAGCATG
Source organism: Neodrepanis coruscans (assembly GCA_013400695.1). Taxonomy (NCBI): domain Eukaryota; kingdom Metazoa; phylum Chordata; class Aves; order Passeriformes; family Philepittidae; genus Neodrepanis; species Neodrepanis coruscans. The sequence continues at coordinate 1,357 of VYZS01020664.1, read as the reverse complement.
TCTTAGAATTCTGTATAGACTGGAGGGGTCCACATAAATTAGGTGACAGATAATAGCTCACCTGTGGACTACAATGTACACACACTTTAGTGGTATAAACTTTCTAGGGTAAATTGTGCTTGAGTTCCCTTCCACACCATATTAAAACTCCAGAAGATGAAGGAGAAGGAACTAAACCCAACTCTGACTGTTTCTATCAAGCCTTAAAAAAACAGTTCATAGAGCAGCAGATTCATTACAAATATTTTGATCTCTCCCTGAAAGAAAAACATGCCACTTTCTTCTTTGTAGGGGAACTGACAGGAGTGGTTTGTCAACTTCTGTGTGATGCTTTGAAATCTGTAGTTTGGTGACCTTGTGAAATATTAGATGATGATGCTCTGAAATACAGAGGATTTTGCAACCCAAAGCAAGTAAATCTACCCAGACTGGAGCATTTGCTCCCTCATGTAGCTGAGGAGAGCTGTCATTTCTCAGTTGGGATCAGTAGCTGAGAAGTATTTTGGGCAACTGTATTTTAGCTTGAAATACATTCACTGCTTTCTCCAGCTCTTGGCTGAATTCAGTGTTTCAGACAATAAGGAAGTCAACATTTTGAGGGCATTTCTTTCTGCACAGCAGCAGATCCTCTTCTAGCCCTGCCTTTCAGCCCAGCTGGCTTTGCTGACATCCCCTTACTTCGACCTGCACTGGCCCTTAAAACTCAAACTCCTGCTTTGATCAAGCTGTAATCTGAGCTGCAGACCAACCTCTTTCCCTTCTCCTTTGACTGGAACAGCCAGGGCTGTGTGCTGTGACTAGCCCGGGGAAATCTTACACATTTGGGTGCAGTTGTTTGCTGTGATGGAGTTGTTTCTACACAAGCAGCTCCCTCCCCAGCACTCGGCGGTGCCCTCAGCCCTAAGGAAAGCAGCTCCTCTGGCTCCGTGCCCATGTTTGGGGCTTCACTCTGACATGTCATAGCCTCACACATTGCTGGGAAGGTGTTGGAAAGGCACCACAGCCTCTCTCAGAGCGCTACTCTTTAAACTTTCTACTGATTAGGGGCCTTTTAGCACTCAGCTGCCTTTTCCTAATGGATTTTTCCTTTTCATTGAGACGCTATTTTTTTTGCAGGCGTTGCCAAAGTAAACAGTCACGGATGGCTATTTGGAAAGCAGGGGAGAGAAGAAAGGGGCAGAGAATCACAACTGGTCCAAATGTGTCCAGACAAGTACTATACATCAGTTGATATGTATTGAGGGCCAAGTGCTGCCAGAGTTAAAATCTCTGGGAAAAGGAGTCCATTAGTTGAGAGACAGGCACAACAGATACAACTGCAAGGCCTTCTCTTGGATTACACAGAATTACACACAGA
>VYZS01020655.1:18933-29001 GCA_013400695.1 Neodrepanis coruscans | reverse complement strand
CATCCCCCTTACGGCATCAGGACTATAAAATTTGGCCTCATTAAGTACACCTTTTGTGAAATTAGCTGGATGTGTGAAAAAATGATAAAATGCCATTTGAATTTACCTTTATCATGTCTTAAGTAGTCAAAGACAAAATGTCACACTTGGAGTGTGAGAAAAACCTATTCTTTCTGTAAGGCATCTTCAGGTAAGAATAAACAAACTCTGAATGCTTAATAGCACAGTGTCATATCATTTGATTTTTTTGCATTACCCAAGTTTTACCTTTAGATATGGGGTGTTATTTTATAAACTTGAACTGCAGTATAGGCAAATATGTGCACTCAATACAAATAATGACAGACAACTTTTGTATTGAAAATAGACACATATTCCTTAAATATATAAGTTCTAGTTTCTGAGATGTTGTGGAATGTTTCTGTTGTTTCTGAGTGCCAATAGATTCTCCCTGAAGCTAAAAGAGAATTCTTTTGCTAGAATATAGTCAACTGTATATCTGAAATATAGAGGTCAGAGTAACTGGGCATCAAATATAAACCAGCTAGGATCATGGCTCCATTCTTTGAAAGATTTAAGTAGAGAATGGATTTGAGAACTTGTTTGTATTTTAATCCACTTAACTTCCATTTGGTTTGGGTGAAAGATCATTTCTTTGCAAAAATGTGTAAAACTGCTATTCTGTTGTACTTCATAAGCCTGATGTTTAAGAGATTATTCTCCAACTTTCTTCTAATGTTAAGTTTTTCAAGTACAGTCTTTCAGTCTTACAGTACTTTCTTTTTTAAACATATTCTTTAAGGATGTTTTAATGTCATATGAACAACTGCCCACGGTGAACAAGCTCTTGTTCAAGAATGCAGATGATGAGCAAGATTTCCATCAAAGCTTTCTTCTGGTAAATATAGCAAACCATGTTATTAGGCATTCAAAAACAAGGAGGTGTCTTCTCTGTTTTTACTTGTCTCCTTATGATTTACTAGAGGAAAAGCCCTCTTATCATACTGCCAAAAGGAAGAAACAACAGAGGCAGAGAAAAGACAAAAACAGGTGAGAAAGGAATGTTTACATTGACAAAAATCCCATAGTATATTAATGGTTTAGTACAAAGCAGTATCTGTATTAAGCCAGTGCTAGGAAGAGAAAAGCTGTTCTACTGCATGAGATGCTTAGGTGCAAAAAGATGAATGGGAGAAGCTAAATGTGCTGATTCAGAGATGGAAATGAGAGAGTTGTTGAGACTGAAGTAAGAAATCGGCAAAGAAAGAAATGTTCACAATGGTCAAAGTCTGGGTTAGAAGGAGCAGAAAGGCTCATTCCTGCATTCAATATTCACATCCGAAACATGTATGTAAATCTGAATTTCCAGTTATTATTTCTCTGCTCCAAAAGAGAACTTTTACTGTATGGAGAAGTAGTTTCCCGTCTCCTTTTTCTGACTGGTTTACAGTAAATAGTCTACTACTGTAAAACCAATAAAATTTACTACTGTCGTAATTTGTTTTATCTGATCAAGTAGGAAAGATCTGTGCAGTGGTTTTAAAAGCTGCAGTTACAATAATGAAACATATAAGGTGTCAATGTGGTACATGAAAATAATCTGAACTTTCAGTATAGTGTTTTGTAACATATAAGATTGAGACACTTCATTTAAGGAACACATCAAGACTGCAAAGATGAACATTGGAAAGCTATGAAATGTTTGAATGTATGAATATTTATTTTTCTCATTATAGACCTCTTTCTCTTATAGACCTCATTATAGACTGGGTCTAGTTATAATTCATAACCATCTCTGTGCAAAGAAAATGTGCACTGAATCACACATTTGTTGCAGAAAAGGTAGGAAAGAGTCCCCTCCCTTAACACTTCTCAATTTTACTAATAATGAGGTAACAGTAAACATGTGTGGGGAAAAAAAGGTTTTTCTGATTTAGCAAGGCGTGTTCTTCCTTATGCAGGAAAACCAATGGTACCAGGGCAGTGTTTAAGCTACTAATGTATTGCAACACTGTCCTAAGTATTTAATTCTTTAGCATTTGAATTGGATGGAAGACCTAGACCAGAATATTTTGACATGGCCATGTCAGTGAACATCAGTTACATATCTAAATAGTACATGTCAGGATATTTTTCTTGATTTCAACCAACATGATTATTCAAAGACCTAGCCTAGATTCAAAGCCTTCATGTTCTAGGCTTACATAGAAACCTCTGCTTCCTGGCCCTTGTGTTATCCAGGTGAACAACCTTCCTTATTTACCTTGCTCTCTTTAAGAAAGGATTCCTAAAGGTACATCTGAGAGGTTCAGGATGTGATGTATACAAACTTCCTTGTTAAAATGATTCTTTACCATGAAAGAACAGAGTTTAAATGTAAAATATCACCTAAGCATTTAAAAAAATTTCCCCTGCTCAGTGTGAGCCCCATTCTAGTCCTCTCAAAGCATAGCAAAATCCCATTTACTTTAATGGGATCAGGAGCCAGACCGCATGTGGCTTTCAAAATATTAGTACTATCTTACAGTTGTATGGCATAAAAATTCTGTAGATCCCACAAACCTTTTCTGAACAGAACTGTTCTTAAATACAAGTATGAACAGAGAAACATGATGATACATAACCTGCAGAGCTGAAAAGAATTAAACTCTACATGGTCATGACAGTACAGTAGTGCTCACAGCTTGTAATTTGCAGTAGATACTGCTACTTAGATAAAGAAATAGGGTTCCTCTCTTCAGAAACTACAATACCAGAGCAGAACAGGAGGCGGTCACAGTCCTTCTGCAAGATGTGGAGAGACTACCACTGAATTAAACAAGGAGCCACAGGTACCTCTGTAATCATGCTGTGAGCAGTGGCATCGCCTCTCAGCCAGTATTATGTATCTACACTGATCTGCAACTTCCTTAGGAACTGCAGCACATTTGAAGGGTTATGATTTTGTGGTGAAATATATTCAGAGAAGATAAAAATTCCAAATATATGGCAAAACTACAAGGAACATAGATGTGGTGACTTCCACTGAGAGAGAGGTTTAATATCTTGGCTAAAATAAAATGGTGAAACATAATGGGAAAATCTCAATAGAGCAGGAGTCTCCAAAGTTTAATGGTTTTTCAGAATAAATAAAATTTTAGGGGGTTGCAGAAGGGAAATGATGGTTTCTTAAATCTTCTAGTACATTAACACTGATTTTTTTCATATATATTCATCATATGCAGAGATGAAATACAGCATGCAAATACAGACAATTCATAAGTGTGTGTGTGTATACATATGTCACTTTTATAAGTATAATTTGCTTAAAGAAGGTAAATTAAAGATTACTTTATGACTAATACCATAGCCAGTTCCTTCAATATCTCTTCAGAATGTTTTACAGGCCAAAAATAAAGTTAAAGTTTGATATAGCGTGGATTCATCCATAAAAGGAAAAAAATAGAAATTTACTGATAAAAATATTCATTTAATAACTTCAGTTGTTTATATCACCCATGAAAACAGATCCAGGGATAAAATTTCTGTAGTGAAACTAGAATGACTCCTCTTCCCTCTTTCTGTTCTCTTCTGTAGCATCCTTTCCAAATCACAGAATCATAGAATCACAGAATCACAGAATTAATAAGGTTAGAAAAGAGCATTGAGATTATCCAGTCCAACCTATTACCTAACACCATCCCATCATCTAAATCATGGCACTAAGTACCTCATCCAATCTTTTCTTAAACATATCTAGGGATGGTGACTCAACCATCTCCCAGGGCAGCCCATTCCAATGGGAAATCACTCTTTCTGTGAAAAAGTTTATCCAGTCTATCAAATCAGAAGTGGATAAGTGTCTATACTTGTCACTTGAATTGATCAAGGTGCAGGACACAGTGATTTTTTAATGGGATTAACTCAGCAGAGTTTCAGTTGCCACTACAGGCTCTTTTTCAGGGAGTTGTAATGGCTTTGAAATAGCAGGGATTCTGGACGGTGTTTTCAAAACAAAGGATTAATTATTGATCTTTAGGAATATAATAAGCGTGAAAGAAGGTTAAGTAACAAAAGCTGATATATGCATTTTCTTAATTAAAGTGTAGCAGAATGGTTAATCTTAAATATATTTTATCAATCAACAGTGGGATTTAGAGACATATTTTCTTCTGCTGCTGAACATTCTTTTTAAGACTGACTCCTTGTTTTGAACTTTAACATGGTTCAAAGAAATGGATTTATACAATCTCAAGGTCTATGCCAGAAGGTCTATTAACATTCTTATAAGGAATCTTAGAGCTGGTTGGACTGTTTGACACAATTGATCCAGAGGGGATATAAAAATCTCACGGTGAATCTCCTTTTTGACAATTTGAATAGCAAACACTTTAAACGGTCATTGCTAGTTTTCTGCATAATCTAACCTTCAGATTAAATTTTGGAGTTCAACCTTTGGATTCACAGATCTAGCTGAATGGAGACATGGATAACACTAGTTTGAATTTGAGCCATATTAAATAAAAAATAATAACAGTTATTCACTCAGAGTCCTAATCATGCTTCTCACTGGCTGAGACATAGCCCTGAAAGTAAGTCTTCACAGGACACATCTACAGAAGATGTACTTATGTTATTGCTTTGGTGGATCCTTCTGAATCAGTTGTTGTCTGTATGGGACCAGACTGTCTAATAAATGGCTTTGCCTTCTGCTTCCTTTCCTTAGGAAGCTTATTTCACTGTAGCAGCATATTTCTGAGCCTGAAAAGGAGGGAAAGATGCATCAGCTGTAAAGTAAGTGTTATTTTTGACACATTAAGCCTCACATCTGACTGATTTTAAGCATCAAAAGCTCATTAATGACCGAATAGTGAGACTGTAGTTCATACATTGTCTTGAAATCACCTAGATAAGGCAAATAACTTTTTATATGCATTGTTTCTTGTGAGATAATCCCTACCACACAAAATCCACAACTAACCACAGAGAAGTAAAGCATCAGTTAAAATATTCCTTAGAAAAAGCTGCCAGAAACTTACCCAAAAAAAACAAATACTGCTGTTGCCACAAACTTGTCCCAAAGGGTTTTGGCTAAAATAGCAGACCTTTTTAATTATTCTGAAATTGATTTATACACAGATTTATGCAGCTGGGAATTTTGCAGGTCTCTGCACCGTGACAAGCAGTTGAATTTTGAGTAATTACTTTTCTGTAACTAGCATTCTGAAAGAATTGGGTTAATTTCTCCTCGGTCCCTAATGAATATTCATACAAGTATATCTAACATTTGAGACAAAATTGCCATTTTTAGAATACATATATAAACATATATATATGTTCCAAAAAAATTAACATGGTAGGAAAAGGAAATTTTTTGAACAGTTCATTAATTTCTTGAAGAAGTTAATTGCCCTTTTTGTCATGTTAATAAACATTAAGTGTACTGGATATACTTTGTAAATTCTGATACAAAGTTTTTCTGGTATTATATTGGTGTGAGTCTTGAGAAAGGTTACAAGCAAAAGAATATCTGGATGAAGACAATACTTGGTTAAAATTATTATTTTACTTGTATATTTTAGCTTATTTAAAACCTAAATTCAGAATACAGCTCAACACATGTCTCCTGAGAGACCAAAATAAATATTTGTAGTTGACACTCTTCTTACTGATAGACAATCATGTAAGAATCTGTGAAGCAGACTTTTATAGGGACTTTTCAGATTGCTCCTGCAACCCAAATATCCTGAACATCCCTAATACTTACTTTCTAGTTGTCTTTTGTTCTGTTGACTTTTGCTGTATGTATAGCTTTGTCTCTAGGTACATCGTAGCCTACAAAACTTGGGAATGGTACTTACTGGATCAGGGGTTATATGGAAAAATACCTCAAAGTGCTGACTGAATTAAAGCCTTTTTAGAAAATTTGACGGTTGAAGTGTCAAATTAGGACTACACCGACACTTTTGTTTCTGGATTGTCCTCACTTCTGAGCACTAGATTTCTTTTGATAATATTATTTTATCGTATATTTGTGGGGTTTCTTAATCCTCCTTTATATAGACATGAATCTGAAAGTGCTGCAATTGTGGGGAGAAAATTTGTTCAGCCAAAGCTCAATTGGAGTTAAAGCTGGCCAGAAATGTGGGGGACAATAAAAAGAGTTTTTTTCTAAATGTATTAATGGCAATAGATAGTATAGAAATATCATTTGGCCATTACAGGAAGAGGACGATCACCTCATAAACAGGGTTAGAGACAAGGCAGAGGTGTTTCACGCTTTCTTTACCTCTATCTTCAACACAGATTACAAACCAAGGAGGTCTTAATGCCCTGAGCTGGAGGACCATGACTGTGAGAATGATCCTCACAGCTGACCCTGAAATTGTGTGGGATCTGCTGTTTCAGCTGAATTTGTACAAATCTATAGGGCCTGAGGTGGATCACACCAGAATTCTCAAACTGCTGCTGATATCACTGCAAAACCTCTCTCAATGATTTTTGAGTGGCCTTGGGAATCCAGAGAGGTCCCAGCTGACTGGAAGCTGAAATATATTGTTCTGGTTTTCAAGAACGGCAAAAAGCAGGACTCTGGAGACTACAGGCTTGTCAGCCTCAGTTCAGTGCCTGGTAAAGTTATGGAGAAGATTATTCTGGGAGATATTGAAAAACACCTGAAAGACAACACAGTCCTTGATCACAGCCAGNTATCGTTGTAAAGAGATGTAACCAATTAGAGTCTGCAGAAGTGTGCTCATAAGTTTATTAACCAATAATAATAGTGTAAGAACTATCTGCCAATAGTAATAGAATTAGAAGCTGTGAACAAGTTAGAAATAATATAAAAATATGTCTGATGCTCTGAATAAAGGCTTCACTTTAATCAAATTAGTCGTCTCGTGATGTCCCAAGAAGATAGAAAAAAATCCTCTGTGTTATTTACTATAATCTGTCACTAGTGGGGCTCCACAGGGTTTCAGCTTGGGCCCTGTGCTCTTCAACACCTTCATAAATGACTTGGACACAGAACTGGAAGGGATACTAGGAGAGTTTGCAGATGACGCAAAAATGGAAGGGGTTGTTGATTCCCATAGAGGCAGGGAGGCCTACAGAGAGATCTTGATCAATTAGTGGTCTGGACAATAACAAAACACTGGAAGTTCAACAAATGCAAGTGCAGGATTCTGCACCTGGAATGCGGCAGCCCTGGATGTACACACAGAGTGAGGAATGGAATCCTGGAAAGCAGTAATTGGAAAGGGACCTGGGGGATGGCAAGTTCAGTATCAGTCACAGTGCCCTGACAGCCAGGAGGGCCAACTGTGTGCTAGGGAGCATCAGGCAAAGCATCACCAGCTGGTCGAGGGAGGGGATTGTCCCACTCTGCTCTGCACTGGTGAGGCCTCACCTTGAATACTGTGGCAGTTTTGAGCACCGCAATATAAGAAAGGTATTAAGCTCTTAGAGGATGTCCAAAGGAGTGCAATGAAGATGGTGAAGGGCCATCTTGAGGGGAAACCATATGAGAAGCAGCTGAGGTCACTTGGTCTATTCGGCCTGGAGAAGAGGAGACTGAGGGGAGACCTTACCGCAGGGGAAGAGGAGGGGCAGGCTCTGATCGCTTCTCTGTGGTGACCAGTGACAAGACATGAGGGAATGGCCTGAAGTTGTGACAGGGGAAGTTTAGGTTGGATATTAGAAAAAGGTTCTTCATTCAGAGGGTGTTTGGGCACTGGAACAGGCTGCCCAGGAATGTGGTCATCGCACTAAACTTCACAGAGTTCAAGAAATGTTTGGACAATGCTCTCAAGTCACATGGTGTGACTCTTGGGAATGGTTCAGTGCAGGGCTAAGAGTTGGATTTAATGATCCCTGTGGGTCCTTTCAAACTCAGCATATACACTGATTGTTTAATCAGAACAGAATCAATGTTGAAGAGTGGCTGTCCATTTTTTTTAATTGCATTACTGTATTGAACTATATCTTCATCCCTTACAGTTAAAATAGCAATGTACTTTCACCATATTAAGTATAAACCAGGATAGAATATTCTTGTTATAAATATCACAAGCCTACCTGTTATATTTAATATATTCTGTATTAAATTGACATAAAAAATCCATAAAAATAATTTTGCAATAAAAAAATCTGCTTTGATTCCATGAGGAGCTTAATGTTAAGTGTATGCATAAATTGATCACTGTTCAGCAAAGCTCTTTCTCTACATGCCTACATAGCCAAAATACCTAATAATTAAGTGTGTTAAGTTCAACACATGATTCAGCAGGAGTTTGCATGAAAAGGTAGGAGACAGACCAACAAAGGTCAAATAAATCCAAACACTTCAACTGAGGAGTTAAGGACAAGAAAATAAACGTTGCTCTTCAATATGACTGGTAAAGTAAAGCAATGCAGGAAAGACAAAATTATCCAAAGGGGCACCCTGAGTGGGCTGCTGTTACTGTCAGCGTGTAGCTCATTTTCACATTAAACTGTGGGAACAAGTGACTTTGGCTGCACCAGCTGCCTGGCTGATTAGGACAAAAAAGCAAAAGTTGGGAGAATGGCAACAGCTGGTGCTGTTTTGAAAAGAGCATAATAAGAGAAGGTGTCTTTTCCCTTGCTCTGGGATTGTAGATTTGGAGGTGGTGCAATGTGGGTCTCTGAAGTGGCAAATGGCTTGGTTTTTGAAAAAAGCCTTGAAAACCCACAAGCAGAGAGTGGAGGATTTCAACAGGTACTTGGATAGTCTGAGCATTATGACATTTCCAAAGTCAGCTGGACTAAGTGACTTTTTGTCATGGCTCTGGAACAGGGGCTTAGGAGGAAATCCCCAGTTTGACTTTTGTGTGTGCAGTCTTATCCATCCATCACTGATAGGCAATTAATGACCCTGATGGATAATTAATTGCCCTGATAATTAGTGATCCTGATATTCAACTTCTTAGTTAATGAATAATAAAAGACCACTTGCAAATTGTTACGATGTATTAAGTGGGTTGTATAATGCTGAAAACACCATCATTTCGCATGCTAAAATGTAAGCTATAATGTCAGAGCAGTGAAGAATTATAATTGCACCAGGCATACCTTATAATACAAATGAAAAGAGACAAATTATTACAAATTCTATCAGCAATACAACACTATTTAAGTAAATTTCAGGGACAAAATTTTAATTAAAAGAGAACACATTGCTATATTAATAAATGAATAAACTTATGGTTTGACCTGTATAATCTATTTTTTTTTTGCCAACCCATAATTCCACCATGAGGAACACAGTATTTTTATCCTTATCTATTGAATCACATTTAAGAGATAAAGATATATGTGGTCATTCATTTGGAGTTGTATTATTGCTTCATTTTAATTGTAATTTTCCCAAGTAGCTTCTAACTTTGGCACACACAGATTCTGAATGTGCAGGATTGTGGTGGTGAATTCTTAGTCATGTAAAACTCACTGAAGGTGAGTGTGTTTTAAGGGCTGAACACATTCCCTGAACAACCTTAGGAGACATTAGCAGAATATTTAACAGAAGCATGATTTGGTAAGCAGAGTAGAATCTGCCTTGTCTCTTTTCTCTCCTGAAAGTAGAGAAGGGTCTGTTCTTAGAAAACTTGAAATATCCAAATCTTGGCACACAGTTACAGAGAAAGGAATCACTTGCTATGCATTTGCTAGAAGTAGCCCTCCTGTTAACTCTTATGTGAAGTATCTTACATCCATTCAGATCTGAACACATTGGTTTAGTCTGCATCTAGGATTGCTGTAACTGGGTAAAGATGACAACAAAAAGTAGTCCCCTCCACATTCTTCGTCTTCGTTTTTCTCTTTTTTTTTCCCCCCTGGATTTCTCCCTTGGGTGTCTATTACCCTTTCACAATCTCTGTATATCTGTCCTGTCTTTTGTGCCTATTTCAGTTCATGCTCATAGCCCCTTTCCCTGCTCACTTCCCTCATTCCTTCCTGTTTCTTATCTTTCCATGCCTTCCTGACACCACCACCATGTGCTGTCCATTATTTTTCCAGCTACTTTTTTTCCTGTTGCCACTCAGTGTTACCATTTCCTTTTTTCTGGACTTT
>VYZS01020655.1:0-13311 GCA_013400695.1 Neodrepanis coruscans | reverse complement strand
CTGCTTGGTTTCACTGGAATGATTTTGGGAGTAGAATGTTAGTAGGTAGGATACAGAACTCTCCAGAATTAATTCTTATAAATATAGTTGACAAGAAAGGCAACTGAATTTCAGACATATTCCATGAAAAAGCGTATAAAAATTCAAATGATTAAACTTCTACTTTTTTTTTCTTTTCATATTTACTAAGCTATATTCCACGTATATTTCTCCAACATATGTTATAGTGAGACAAAATCAAAGATAGATCTTTACAAGTAAGTTGTTGCTTGAACAATGATTTGATGTGAAATTTTCCCTGGAAAAAAATTTCTACCTAACCTTTTAAATATCTTACATTCAAAACATAAATAGTTTAATACTTTTAGTATTACTTTAATACTTTCAGTTTTGGTTTTAGTAAAACTGACACTTTCGTGTTTCCAATGGCCTATTTTACTTGTCCCAATAGTGGCTCTAGGTGACTAAGTTAACTAATATGGTTTTGCTCAAAGTGACCTGATGTACTACTGATGTTAGTCTTCATTTTATAGGAAAAATGCTACAGTCCTATTGCTTTTTCACAAACTCAGTGTCAATCCTACCTCAGCCACAACCTCTGTTTCAGAGAATTGTTACTCTTCCATTTCTCTAACCCCATCTCTATTTCAATGCATCTCTATTTTCAGTGCATAAGGGAAAATAATAACAGTACCAGAAATTTCTTACANAAAGGAGCCAAGCACAGTAACACAGCCAGTAGAGACAGTGGCTTCCTCATAGGAACTCGGTAATTTGGAACCCAATGGAGATAACCAGATCTGGTGAGGGAAACCAGGCATGATTCAGCGATTACCAGGCTGCCCAACATCCCAAAGGAAAAGGGCCAGCCTTGAGGTGTGCTGTCTTTAAGCANGGAATTTTACCTGTAGTAAGTAAAATTCCCTGGAGAAATTTATCCAATCCTTACAGTCACTGTATGCTGTTTGATAGAATATTGCCATATTTTAGAAACCAATGGACAATGACAATTCATCAAATAACACAGGGAAGAAAAGCAAAATTATATATTTTATCCAGACTAAATATGTCAGGGCCTTAAGAAAAATATAGTTAACAGAGAGCTGAGATTAAAGCAGAACTCTCTCTATGCATGTGATTTATCGATGCTTTTATTTATTTTACACAATTTTTAATACCATGTCCTATTTAAATTCCCTAGAAAAACTCTGTAACATTTAATCTTTGGGTCACTGAATCCTGCAACTTAACATTTTTTTGTGGTATATCTGTTTGTTTTGCCTCCCTCTTGTTATTTTTTTAGTATTTTAATACGNCGACATCAAAAGAAGTACTTAAGAACAATTAAGATAGACTTGCTACTTTTTGGTTTACCAGATTAGTTTATCAAACAAAGATGCCTAATTAGTCTCTTATAATATAGCAGTGAAAAAAATTATGTAACATTTAATCTTTTTTTCTATTAACATTTATATCTAAAATTAATGTTTCTGCACACAATATATCCAAGACTTGCCTATTACTAAGGTCACATTACAAGATATGCAGCTGCCTGGATCACTTTTCCTTTTTTCAGCTATTATTCCTATGTTTGCTGTTAATTTATTCTGTGACTAGTTCCTGATTTATTATTAGCCTTACTAGGTGATTTAAAATTATACTTGATTCATTCATTGTCCTAAGATGGAGATAATGTGATGTAGTCAAGAGATGTAAAAAAATCCTCTTCAATTTGATCTTGCTATTATTATAATTTCATTTTTAGTATTATTAAACTATTTTTCCTTTCATCTTTGACACCCCATTGGACACCATAATCCTTATAGAAAGCTGATGCAAAGTTTTTATTTCAATTCAAACCATAAAACTCAATTAGCTTCAGGATCTAGGCTATGTTTACTGAAAAGATGTCCCAGTTATTTTTTTCTTTTTTTCTAGTAAATTGACCATTGTCTTTTAGCTTCTCTCACACTGTCCAGCTGAGCTTGTTGTGTAGTTAGTTTAATTTCCCACATTCAGCTTCCATGGCATACCCCTTTTTATGTATTTTTTGTTTGTTTTTTTGTTTTAAATGTCCTTTTTCCCCATTATGATATATTTTACTATCTTTTTATTGAGATTTTCATACTTCATTTAACTGATTTTTTGTTTTTCAAATTTTTTCTAAGCAAATGTAGATGCCTAATTAGTTACTTTTCTTTTACTCTTTACTAGTGTTGACAATCACATATATCTTTTGAATACAAAGTTATCTCTGACTACCTATTTTATTGATAAGATGCATTTTCTCTGTGTCCTCCTACATGACTTAAAAATGGCAAAACAGGATGTCAGTATAAAAATCATGAAACAATACATATGTTTGTATATTTTCAGGTGTAGTTGGAACTTAAAACAAATAACTAAAGAATGTGCTTTTTTCGGGTGCATAGTTGATGAAAAAAAAAGGATTAAATTAAAAAAAACACATTTTTTTTCTTTATTCTAGTAACTGCTTTTTTTTTTTTCCCTAGTAACTGATTTTTTTTAATCCATTCTCTATGTTGGCAATACTTGATACAGCCATGGGAGAGAAAGTTCAAATGCTTCAGATCTATAAAATTTGTCCTGTTACACATGGACCCTGAAAAACATTAACACTATTTACTATTATTACTCTGTATTTTGACACTAGGAATCTTTTATCTCCCCTAGATCCAAATTTTTTATGAACACTGCAATGAAATTAGTTAACCACTTGCCACTGAAATAACGATAATGAAGGCACACTTGAGAAGTTTAGTATTAATATCTGGGCTTGGATCAGGAGTATGCTCTTAAAACATATTTCTTGCTCATCCTTTCCTACCAAGCCTTGGCACACATCTCATTACAGTGTTAGACCACATGCAATGAACCCTTAGGGGATAAAATTAAACATGAAGTTGTGACCTGGGAGCCTCCTGCACCCCAGCTACAACTGGGCATGAAATCATTGCATGATGTCCAAGGTAAAAAAGCCCTGGTGTGCAGAGTACAGACTTCAGATCTTTGGCTCTATTGTTCTTTTCATATTTGTCTATATTACCTACTAAGGTAGGCAGAGCTGCTGATCCTTTGGAAATCATAAGTACAATGTTTATCTTAAAAATTCAGGAAGGAAACATTTTATAGGAGACAAGAATAGTCAGTGTTAACTCCATGACCACACTTCTGTTCTTCCAGAATGCCAAGCTGTTTTCTAAGGAGCATACAGGAATTTCTGAATCATTAATTCTGATCTCATTGAAATAAACTGGAACTTCTCCTATTCAATTGAACAGAAATATTGATAAGTGAAATACTTTGTTGATATCTGTAGTATTTTCAACATCGGCTTTAGTAGGCACTGGTATTTAATTGTATGTTTTTAAAGGAAAAATTCTTTTTCTAACTCTTTAGGTCAGTGAAAACATAAGAATGAGTAGAAGAAGGGAAGTGCAGGAAGCAAAACAATATCTGTAAGTGGTAGGTTTAAAACAATTCCTACATTCTATAATCTCTGTAGCAACACATATTACTTGGAAAATGGAATCTGTGAAATTCTTAATAATCAAATTAAATTATCTTTTATTTTTTGGCAACTGATGCATGGTAGTCTAATTGTAAATGAATGCAGACTAGAACCACCTCTTCTGAAAGGTATTTGAAGCCTGAGTAGCTTGTAGTTTTGTATTAACTGAAGTATAAGTACAAATAAACAGGTAAGTAGTAAAACATGATTAGGAGCAAAAAGATCTATTTTTTAGAAGATGTTTTTTTAGATTACCAATTTTATTCTTTTCAAAGTGAGGAACTGGCATCTCAAGAACATTGCCTGAACTTAAAAGAGTACATTAATTCTTACATGGTCTTAGTAAAATCATGATTATATCGCAATTTCATTCACCTTATTTACCTATGTCTGTATCAGTGGCATGCATGCTGTGAGATACAGAAAAAAACTTCTCCACAGAGAAGAGTTGTGACCTGTCTCAGGGAAGAGATTTCTTTCTGGATTTTTAAAATATAGTATTTTGGGTGAATTCTACAGCATTGACTGACCTTCAGTAGTACTACTGAGAAATGTGCTACAACATTAAAGCAACTTAATTTGATACTGATCAAAGTTTTAATTCTTGAGAGTAATTTTTCCTTTGCTTGTGAGTGGTGTTTCTCCTTCTGTCATGGGTTTCATAGGTTTACTAGTAACAGTTGAAAAAGTTTACAACAACCCCTCAGAAAATTTCAATGATTATTTACAATGTAAAAGCTTCAGTTATGATTTACAACATATTCAGCTGTTCACATGTACACATAGTGTATTATTTATTATTTCAGTTGCTCCTCTGAGTGATTGATGGTCTTCCTTGCTGACCACCATTTTTCAGTGATTCTGCACTTCATTTTTACAACCTTCTAAGAAAAGAAAAGTGGTTTTTAACCCTCCAAGATGGAACACAGTACCAATGCAGTCAAGATTTCTCACTGTCATTATGGGGAAGAGGTGAGTGGCAGAGGCAAAGTGGACAGTCTGCTCTTGGAGCTGCTCAGGTGAGGAGCAGCTGTCAGAGAACATGAGAATTTTTATGGAGGCCCTGTGGAGACGAGAGGCTTACTTTCATGATTGAAGGATCAGTAAGAGGCTGGTGCATATGGAGAAGTCTGGAAGCCTGTGACTTCTGGTGACAGAGAAGGCAGCTCCTTGCCTGCACCACAGACCTGTGTCTGCAGGGTGGGCTTGGTGACCTGTGAGAGCAAGGGGAGAGGCAAATCTGGGGGTTCAGACTTGGGCTGCCCAAGTCTGAACCATGCACCAACACCACAAGAAAGCTGCAGTCCTGGTTGTGGCAGTATGATTTGGATTCCCTGCAGACCTGGCCATGCCATCTTCAGAGGTGCTTTTCTGGCCAGGGGCTCACATTCAAAACTTTGAAGAGAGACTGCAGAGGCTTGTGGAGCTCTCAGACGTAACTCTCCTCTATGTTTTTGGGGGTGCCAGTGACAGTGCCTGAAGAGAGCTCAGTTTTACTTAGTGACCACAATGGTCTGTGGAGTAAGGAGAGGTTGAAAGGAATCTGTTTTATTCAGCCTGGAGAAGAGAAGATTTTAGGGAGAAGAGTAACACCTAATAACAATTTTTCAGTACCTACAAATAGGTTATCAAGAAGATGGAGCTAGGCTCTTCACAGTGGTGCATGGTGGGTGAATGGGATACAAGAGTGTAAGCTGAAATGTGAAATTCAAGTGGAATAGATAGAAACCCTTTTCCCTCATGGTGAGAAATCAAGCACTGGAATAGCTTGTCCCAGAGGCTGTGCAGAATCTGCCCTTGAACGTTTTCAAGACCTAAATGTGTAAAGCCCAGAGCAAGCTTGTCTGACCATGTAGTTCCCCTTTTCTAAGCAGGAAGTTGGACTAAAGAGGTTCTGAGGTTCTTTCCAAGCTGCAAGCCTAGGATTGAATCATGAGCCTATGTACCATGTAGGAGTAAAGACTGAAATAAAATCTCTGAAATGCAACAGCACAGAGGTGATCTGCCATGCCAAGTGCTGCTAGTTTAATTTGCCATGTGTTGTCATATCATGATGAGCCATAACATGATACGACTAAAGCAGTCTAAAGGTACCTACAATTCACCCCTCAAGGTGACAGATTTGATGAAGTGTATGAAATCTGACTCGTTTTCTGGAAAGTGAAAAGCATCTTTAAAATTCTATTCTAAATACTTTAAAATAGATTTACTGTAACAAAGTGATATCTCCATGAGCCTTTGTATTTGCTGCAGGATTTAAGTTGCAACCCTTCCCAATGTAACATGTCTTCTGTGCTGGTTTAGCTACCATGGACTTTCTGTCATCAAAATTTCTTCTAAGCTATTAAGAATGTCTTCAGCTGAACATTTTGTTCTGAGAGGAAAAGAGACACTTTTCACGAAGTAAAAGATTTCTCTTAACTCTGTGAGCAAAGGATTATGTAGGTTAACATTTGGGCTCCTGTCAGGGAAAAAACCCCCCAACAATTTCATTGGTTTCACAGAAATAAAGTTTGCATTTAATGTTCCTGTTGAATCAGCATTGCTCTGTCACCAGGGTTGCAAAGAGCAGGCCCACTAACTGAAAGCCACCATAAATGTGTAGTATTGAATAATTATTTTTTTCTTACACTCAAAATAAATGTCAGGAAAATGAGCTCAGGTTCCACATTAACCTTTAAATTTGCTTTGGTTTGGGGGAGTAAAATCCTGTACAACCTAGTAAACTCTATGCCAGTGTTTAGATCTATGAGAAGCAGACTAGGACTAAAGCATGAAATCTTGATTTATGGATGATTTCAGTCTACCTACAGACAAATCAGAGTGCACATACCTTCCTTCATGGTAAGCTGGGCATCAGCAGTTGCGTACCAGCTGGCCAAGTACACTGTACTACCCACAGCATACCCATTCTCTTCTTTACATCAAATGACTAGGAAAGACTTCAGAGTTTAAAAAATGCAAAGATCTTATGTGCCTGTATATAGGCAGTGGAAATTGAATTTTTGTGCATAATTGAATAAACACTGTTATGTTATCCTGTGTGTTTCCAGATGGTAGAACAAATAGCTGCAGTTGCCATGAGTTAAAATAACATGGAACTTTCCCCAGTAGGTTTTGCTTCTTTGTGTGATAGTATATGAACATATACATCATGTGCATATTATTATTATCCAGATAGGATTATGCATGCAGTAGTCAGAATTATCTGTTACTTGAGGAAACAGTTTTGATGATTCAGAGGATCAATGGACCCTGTATATAAGGAGGTTATAATCCATGCATATCAGAAAGTTTTACCCACAGGATTCTTAGCTAAAACATCTGTGTATACATGAATTTTCTTTTATCTGTGGCCAGAAGATAGTATAATAGTCCTGGAAGTCTTCAAAGTTATTTGTGTTCAGAATTTTCCTATTCATTACTGATTCCAACATAGGTATTTTAAACATGTAAAATGGGAATTTGTGGTAAATTTACCTTCTCTGATGTCTAAGTTTATAGGTAGCACCTTACTCAAAAATTCTGACAAATTCTTAGCAAAAGCAAAAGCATCGTACGTTGTGTAGGTATCATAGGTGCGAGGGATATATATGTTTTTTCATTTGTTAGAGCTTCACCAGTCTCAAGCAATTATTTGGCATCCACTGACTCTTTCACAAAACCACATAGATACAAAACACTATTAGTCAGTATCTGCTTAGTGCAGTTGCCAGAAATGCTAATGCTTTCTTCTTTCCTAGGTGACTGGAACATGCTAGGAAGACCAGTTATTACTGTGACTTGAATGACTAACCTGACTGAATCATCAATAAAATACAAGGTGACTATAGACTCCACTTCTATGTTTCTCCTTCAGTTGGATATGCATTTATTTTTCGAGGAGTGGTTAAGAAGCCATACATGCTTATTGATTTAGCAGACTTTATTTTATTATTTATACACATGTACTGATAGGTTCACATGTTGTCCAGCAAAACAAATCTTTTGGCATTTGTTTTGCATTTTAGTCAATTGAACAAGTTAGTTACAAAATTGCTTCAACCTTTTTTGTTTGCCCCCACGGGATTTCATGTGCTGGGTTAAAAATATTTCCCTAATGTTGTGCCTGTTCAGAGATAGTGTATTGCGTATGCATACACATATTACTGTGGCATATATGTGAGTGCTTTTGCCAGTATTTCATGCAGCAATCAGAAGTTGTACTGTCAAAGTATTTGGCACCCAGTATGTAGATGCCGATGCTTCTTGGATCACTGTCAAGCCCTTTGCATTTATGACATTTTTACTGTGTGTTGTGGGATGGCAGCAGAGTATTCAAGGAAATAGGACAACACAGAAGTAGTCACAGTATTTTTTAAATCTATCTCATTTATTTATTTATTACTAAATTCTCTCAAATTTGATTCCCAAGAAAACACATAACCCTTTGTGAGTGCTAGCACCTTGCAAGTGGTTAAAATGAAACCATGAATGCAAGATGCTGCTAGGGCATCCAAATGTCTCATTTAATGAGCAGCTCCACCTATGGTAAAATGGTGTTTCTAATGGACAGTCTTATGCTCCTGGACAGTTGGAAAATCAGAATGTGATGCAGTTTAGGGCTTAAGAGCCAGTCTGGCTAAAAGAAAATGCCACATTTTGCAAATTTCTGCTGAAGTTTCTTGTCCATTGGGAGCAACAGCTCTGTACTGTGACAGCTGGTGAGCTGGTCATGGTTATGCTCTGGAAGCTTAAAACCTTATTAGCTCTTAGTCAGTGGCCAAACTGTTCAGACAGTCTGAGGCAGAAACAGTTGTCCTACAATTGTGCCCTCCATTGTGATGCACAGAAATATGAATCTGAAAAATGTGCAAGGCTGCAGGGATATGAAGCAGGAAAACTTCCCCGCAGTGCATAACCAAATTTTTCTCTCATTCCTGTTCTCTCTTTCAGTACATTCAGAACAGAATGCTTTTAAATCAGTCTGTCAACCCTGGGAAATAGTGAAGTTGGTCTGTTGATGTTAACATTGACAGAGAAAGCATTTGATGCTTGCAACTTCATGAATATTAGATTTTTTGAGAATGTATAATTAGGGAAGATTTTTCCAGAACAGTGTATTCATATCAGTGAACATAAAGTGTTAACAAGGGTGGTGGTAGTTCAGTTCATTTTTTTAAGAAGCTCTGGACCACACCTGTCCTCAGGCAAAAAAAAAAAATCACTAAAAATGCTATATTTTTCTGATCAAAGCCAGTTTAGAACAATGGTGAAGAAATATTTTAAGGGAACCCTGAAAACATTTGAGATGCTGTTGTTATGACACCAGAAAGGAAAATGTGCGTCTCCCAAACCCCAACATTTCTGCTCGTAAAACTTTCTGAATATAGGCAAGCTTCATACAGAGTTCCATGAAAACTGAAGGTGACTGTTAAGAGTTGGATTTCCAAAGTGTTAGGGCAGGAGACTTTTGCATACTCTTGAGTCATGGCATGAGATTCCTTCAGTAAATGTATTTATTATGAAAGTGAGTGTGAGATTCTAATCACTAAATTCCTGAACTATATAATTGAAAACTGTGAAGAGGATGGTCATTCAGGAAGATAAGTATAATGTGGTACATTTGTAGAAGATTAGTGTTTGAAACATTTTCTGTAATACTAAAATTTTGTGTTTTTCAGCTGTTTCAATCTTAATTCTCATAGTACACAAAAGCACCATATTAGCTTCAAGTTGTAATACTAAAATTTTGTGTTTTTCAGCTGTTTCAATCTTAATTCTCATAGTACACAAAAGCACCATATTAACTTCAAGTTAATTAGGTGTTTTAATTTCCTGTTTACTTATGATCCCTTCTAAGCCCTTGTGAGTTGTAAGATTTGCTTTACTGAAAAGTTACATTGCTTAAAGATGACTCTATATGATAGAAAGAAAAGAAACAAGGCTGAAGTTTCAGTTTAATGGCAAAAATTCAAGTCTTGGAAAAGATACTGCTAGAACCTGTCAGAAAGATATCTATTTATTCATGTTTTTTCCTGTTATAAAGTACAAACACCCAAACTGAAAGTATCTGTGGGTATTTAATTGGAGGATTTCTCAGGATTTACTTTTTAGGTTACAGCACAACCAGAATCTCAAAAGGAACAAATAACTGCTGGGATGAATACACATAGTTTATCAGGGTTAAGGTATCCTAGATAAACAACTTAAGAATAAATTTCCCATTTTCCAGGTAAGTGTGTTTATCGTATGGTTTAGCTGGGATTTTTTTTCCTAATGAAGCAGTTTTGGAAGGTCACTCTTTTTTCATGTAGAAAAAACTGTATATAAAATCAGATTAATTTAAGTTCTGTACTTTCCTCATTGAAAAATAGCCAGTGCCTGAGCTGTCTCAGTGTGCCCTTGATTCAAACATTTTCAGTGCTCTTCGTTTTCCCTTCAGCCCACACCTGAGATGGTGGGATTCCCCTTCCTCCATGTTCCCTGTACTGTTACTATGGAGATTTGGGCTGATGAAACCTGTACTCTGGCTAGTGGCAACCAGCCCAGGCAGTGGCTGCTATGTCAGGGCTGATGCACAGACTACCCAGTGCAATGTGGCATGCCCTGGTAGCAAGTGTCCAAATTTCTTTCTCTTGCAGTTGAAGCACTGAGAGTATTCAATTCAGCTAACAAATTTTATGAAATCTGGGGGAAACCAGAGTTGGTGAGATGTTACTGGTCAGTGGATTTAGCAGGTCTGTAGACTTCTGTGCAAAATGTTTCTATGGAAAATGACTGGGATCAGGCAAGATGTCTTTCCCCATGGAGATGATCAGGGGACTAAAACATCTATCTTACAAGGAGAGCCTAGAGGAGGCAACTGAAAGGGGACCTCATAAGCATCTACAAGTATC
Organism: Neodrepanis coruscans; assembly: GCA_013400695.1. Lineage (NCBI taxonomy): Eukaryota > Metazoa > Chordata > Aves > Passeriformes > Philepittidae > Neodrepanis > Neodrepanis coruscans. The sequence goes on along the minus strand of VYZS01020655.1, from coordinate 2,901 downwards.
TGAAGGGAGGGTCAAAGGGTGGAGCCAGGCTCTTCTTCGTGGTGCCAAACAGTAGAACAAGAGGCAACAGGCAGAAAGTGATAGGAAGTTCCACCTGAACATGAGGAAGAACTTTTTTACTGTGGAGGTGAACTGGAACAGATTGCTCAGAGAGGTTGTGGAGCCTCCCTCACTGGTGATATTCCAGAACATTCTGGACACAATCCTGTGCCATGTGCTCTAGAATTACCCTGCTTGAGTAGTGAGGTTGGACCAGATGACCCACTGTGGTCAATTCCAACGTTATGTATTCTGATTCTGTGATTCTGCCTCCTCTTTTTGCTAACAATAAATGTGACATGGTCAGAGTTGAAGAGCTGATGAAAGAGCAGGCATGGTTTTTCACACGCATGTGTGCACTGACATTAAGTTTATGGGGTAAGCTTGCTGTGTTGAGAGGAAGAAAGAGGAAATAGTGGAGGGTGTTTTCCAATGTGTAGGCTTGCAGCATCTGAAAAGCAATAGTTTGCTACAATAAGTGATCCAATGTACTTTCTCTGCAGCAGTAGCCACGGCAACCCCTTTGTACTGGACCAGTAGTTCTAAAAACAGTGACAGCTGAATGAATTTATACAAGTGTTGTGGGTTAGAAAATAAAACCGTTTCCCACCCCCTCCCCCCATTCCCCGCTGGTAGCGGGCATGGGCATGCAGGGACGGGGCTGCGCTGCGGCCGCACAGCGCCACGGCCACAGGCGCGTGGCAGGTTTGGCATGGGCAGCTGCCGTTCACCCGGCCCAGCGCAGGTGTCGTGGCGGCCGCCATCACCAGATATGCACGCCCGGCCTGTGGGGCCGCCGTCGCTTCCTGTCCGACCTGCNAGGCCGGTCGCGGGCCTTCTCTAATTATCCCGGTGTCTCTTCCGGAGCCCCAACAGAGAGACCAGCACTATTCCAGAGCGTTCCCATCCCAACACAGGCTTTGGGAAAGCTTAATTTGTCTGTTTTTGTACTTTATTGTGGGTTTCTTGTGTGTGTGAAATAAACTGTGTTACTTGTGAGTTTTCTTTTTGGGTGTGTGTGGCTTCTCTCGGACATCTCTTGTCAGTACCACGCTTTTTAGTGGTAAAACCACGACAACAAGACATTTGTATACATTTGATAAATACATGAAGATTCAATTTTGTGTTTCAAAATGAAGTTTCTGGTATTTTAAAGACAATCTTCTAGATATTAGGACATTATACATTTTTAATGCAATAAATCTAGCTCTAACACTATTTGAGAATTTTCCCAGCAATGTATATTCTGATGTTTGTAGTCTGTTATTAACTGAATCTGCATTCAGACCTGTCAAGCAATTGAAAAAGGAATCCAACTTGAAATTGACTCAACCCACTTCTCTGAATATGACTCCTTGTGAAACTGTCTTAGAATGTCACTTACCAGCAGTCACCATTCTCAGTATTGCCCACAATTTCTGTGATGTGAATCTTCTGTAATGTGAAGCCCTTACTTGTCCTTATGATCCCCTGCCATATGAAAAGAAAATGACATTAGTGTTGATGGGTACAGCCATTAAAACAATGCATAAAGCCTGCCTTTTTCCTAAATATTGGAGCTGACATTAAAAAGGAGCTCTGAGGTGAATGCACAGAAAGTAGTTTTTTCCTGGTGTTATAAATTTATGTAGCGAGAACAAGGGACCAGAAATTGTCTGACTTTATTAGTCAGATAATCTATTTCTTTTATATTATCTTTCTAGTGTTTTCTGTTTTGCGCAGAAGGTAATCAAGAAAAACATTTCTGTATTTCATTTAACACTGACAATTCTCATTGAAACAAAAAAATTGCAGTCTACTGAAAAGCATCTCCATTTCACTCCAAAGACAGTAAGTCAGATTCTCGAGCTAGGCTGGTATTTTTGTGAGATGTTTTTCATATCTTTTATTCTCTTAGGGTCAAAGAATTGTCAACACACAACCTTCTTTATCATCCAAAAGTAATTAATATTTTACAAGAATATTTAATTCCTTCATTACTTGAAAAAAAACCCAAATAAGAAAAAAGTGAAATACAGTGGTTTATGCCTAACCTGGCTGAAAATTTTACTTGCAGTTGTTCCTTGTTATGAGCTGGAGAACAACCACTGTTTTAAATCATTAGTTTGGTTTATTTTTTATTTTCCTGATACTCTTTTAATGGTTCCTACTGTAATTAAGAAATAGAAAACAATTTGAAATCATTTAATGGTTAAAACCCCTTTAGTTACAGCTAAAAGACTGTAAGATTCAGAAGTATCTGAGGCAAATATACAACAAAGTTTTTAGCTTCAGATCTCTTTTCTATACTTATGAAATATCTTTGTTATGTTATTTTATTTCAGGAGAAGCTTAGAGGTTTTGCCTTGAGAAGGATGAATTCCCTTCTCGTATTCAAATCATAGCTGGATGGAGTGGCTGATTTGGAAATGTAAGATCTCAGTTGTCAGAAGAAATAAAAGGTAACCTTTCATTTTGGGAAGCAGATTTCAAGGGCTAAAGATGGCTGTGCTGATATCAGGCTGTGTTTCCTTGTTTGTCAGAGCTTATGCAATGTGAAATCACTTGCTCTGGCTGTTCCTTACATGTTCTTCGACAGTGACATTGGTTGTAAAGTCTTTCCAGGTTATACAGGAGAGGAAAATGGGCAGGCAGTCAAGCAGGAAACTTCTGCTGATTGTGCTCCTACACTAGTCACCATCTGTTAAAAAATAATTCAGATCAACACGATGTAAACTTGAAACTGGATTCCAAGTTACAAACAAACTATTCTCTTTGTGTATGCTCATGTGCACTCCAAGTAGGGATTCTTCAGGGTTCTCCTTGAACTTATGATGGAACCTGAAGAAATACCTGAAAGATTTTACTTGAACAGTACTGGGT
>VYZS01020652.1:30562-60270 GCA_013400695.1 Neodrepanis coruscans | reverse complement strand
AGGAGGAGGAGGAGGAGGAGCTCACTGAGAGGAGTGAGCAGGACTCGGGCATCAACGAGGAGCCACTGCTGACAGCTGAGCAGGTACCGCTGGCCCCATGTGCACCTGGATCCCTGTGTGTCCCCCAAAAGCTGGGCTTTGCCCCCTCAGCCCCATGGTTACATGCTGAAAGCACAAGAAAAGGCCAAATTCCTGTAACTTTGGGGTGAGGACATGGAACATGGATGTGGATATAGACAGAAGTGCAGGTTGTGGGTGCTGATGTGGGATTTGGGTGTAGGTGGCAATGTGAAGTGAAGCTGCTGGATAAAATGAGTGGCATAAGAAGAAGGATGAAAGGGGTGGGGGGGCAGGTCGGAATTGCAGCTACAAGATGCTGGTGCGGAGGCAAGGTGCAAATGTGGGATGCAAGATGCAAGTGCCAGATGCAGGGTACAGGTGTGGGGAGGAGGATGCAGAGGCAGCTGGAGGGCGTAGAGGCTTGATAGAGGATGCAGGTGCAGGATCCAGAATGCAGGTGGAGGAGATGGGTGCAGGGAGCAGGGTGCAGACATGTGCAGGATGCAAATTCAGATGTATTTGCAGGTCCAGAGTTCCCATGGAATGTGGGATTAGGATGCAGATGGGTATGTGGGATGCAGATACAGGATGTAAATGGAGGTACAGATGAATGTAAATGCAAGTGTAGATGAAGGATGAGGGGAGAATGGAGAGTGCAGGATGTAAAATGCTGATGCAGAGGGAGGATGCAGAGGGTGGGAGCGGGTTGCAGGTAGAGGATGGAGAGGAGGATGGAGGATGAGGGGTGCCAATGCGGATGGAGAATGCAGGTGCAGGATGCTAATGCAGTCAGAGGATGCAGGTGCAGGATGAAGGGAGCAGGTTGCACATGTGGGTGCAGGTGTGTGTGCAAGACTGGTGCAGATGCAAAGTGGAGGTAGGATGCAGGTGCAGATGGAGGACATTGATGCCCCCCAGGTCATCGAGGAGCTGGAGGAGCTGATGCAGAGTTCACCTGACCCTGAGGCTGACCCTGAGGGTGAGGAGGAGGAGGAAACCAAGGCTGATGGTGAAGGTGAAGGTTGTGGCGGGGCCACGGAGTCTGTCCTGCTGCAGGAGCTGCGTGCTTTTTCTCCTGCCTTCAACAACAACTGCTCCCATGAAGGTACAGCCAGCAAAGCTCAGGCCAGTCACTTTTTGGGGACAATTCCAACCAAATTGTACAACCGAGACTCCTCAGGCCTCAGTGCTGGCTTCCTCTGGGGCTTGGCCAGAGAGGCTCTTGGCAAAATCTGAGGAACAGAGGGATCTCACTTTCAGTATGAAAAGGCATGCAGGGTTTGCCAGGAGCTTTTGCATTCCACACAATCATGCATGTAAGATTTGTGCAGTAGTGGCATGGGGTGTCCCACTAATCACCCCAGGCATTTCACTAACTGCTCTGCCTATTCCCATAATTACAGAGCCCCTTTATTTCGCTGTTCAGGTCACTAATTGCACCATGCATGACACTAATCACAGAATTAACTGGGTTGGAAAAGATGTTTGAGATCATGAAGTCCAACCTATAACGTAAACCACCTTATCAACTAAAACATGGTAGTAAGTGCCACATCCAGTCTTTTTTTAAACACTTCCAAGGATGGTGACTCCACCATCTCCCTGGGCAACCCATTCCAATGGCCAATCACTCTTTCTGTGAAGAATTTTTTCTTAACATTAAGCCTGAACTTCCCCTGGCACACCATACATGTCACTAATTGCACCATGCCCATCACTAATTGCGCTGTGAATATCACTGAGTGCACCTTGTATGTCACTAATACTGCCAGGCAGTTCCATAATTGCTTGGGGCACGACATTTATCAGCAATTGCACAATGGGTTTATTTCTTGGTGGCTCGGGAAGGGCAGAGCATATCTCACTCAGCACAAGATGCATTTTCATGGTTGCAATGTGCATTTAACTGATTGCACGGGGCATTTCACTGATTGCACTGGGCATATCGCTGATTTCACCAGGCATTTCTCTCATTTCACCACGCATGTCACTGGCTGTACTGAGTCCAGAGCCCCTTCAGTGCTTAAAGGAACTCCAGGATAGCTGGAGAGGGACTTTGGACAAGGGATGGAGTGACAGGACATAGGGGAATGGCTTCCCACTGAGAGAGGGCAGGGTTAGATGGGATATTTGGAAGAAATCCTTCACTATGAGGGTGGGGAGGCCCTGGTACAAATTGCCCAGAGAAGCTGTGGGTGCCCCATTCTTGGAAGTGTCCAAGGCCAAGTTGGATGGAGCTTGGAGCAACCTGGTCTAGTGGAAGGTGTCACTGCTCATTTTGAGGGATTGGACCAAGATGGTCTTTAAGGTCCCTTCCAACCCAACCCATTCTGGGTTCTCCCCTTGGGCATGTGCCGATCTCTAACCCAATGCTGGCGCAGGGCTGGGGCAGCTGTCAGCGCGGGAGCTGGCGGCAGCAGCAGGCCAGGCGGAGGCAGCAAGCCGGGCACTGTCGGCGGAGCTGGTGGCACAGCTGGCGCGGCGGGACGAGCTGGCATTCGAGAAGGAGGTGAAGACAGCATTCATTGGGGCGCTCCTGGCCGTGCAGGGGGAGCAGCGGGAGCAGCGAGAGGCCGCCCGGCGTCGCCGTCGGGACAAGGGGCAGAACCTGCAAGGGGGGCGTACTGAGCGTGGGAACCACATGCCCCGGAAGGTGGGGGACATGGTGGTCATGGGGACAGGGAGGGAGGGTATTTGGAGTGGGCAGGGAGGAGATGAGAGTATGAGGGATGTGGGGACAGGATGGGGCAGAGGGACATGGAGGCATGGGGATGAGAGTTGAGATGCTGGGGTGGGGTGGGACAGAGTAAGGTGGGTATGGGAATGGTGTCAGGATAGGGCAGTGGGACATGGAATATGGGGGTGAGCAATAAGGTGGGATGGGATGGGATGAGGGTGCATGGGATGAGAATTTGGGGATAGAAATGGTGACAGGATGGGACAGGGGGCAGGGATGGGGGGACATGGGATAGGAGGTCATGGAGCAGGGGTAGGGGGAATGGGGGATGGGCACTTGGAGAAGGGAGGTGGGAGGGATAAGGAACAGGAGGACATGGGCAGGATGTGGATGTGGGAGCAGGGGGTTGGGGGGACAGCAGATGGGATACAGGGACATGGGATAGGGGGGCATGGGGTTATAGGGAGGGGTGGATGTAGGACCAGGAAATTGGAGGGACATGGATAGAAGTCAGGGAGCTGAGGGGGTGGGGGTGCCAAGTGTGGTCGTTGTCCCTGGGAAATGATAGGGTGACACTTGTCTCCCCAGCGTTTCAGCATGGAGGGCATCTCCAGCATTCTGCACTCCAGCCTGCGCCAGACTTTTGGTCCTGCCGCCAATGAGAAGCAGGTGCCCTTTCCCCCAAAAAAAATTACCCAGATCTGTTCCCTTTTGCTCTTTCTCCCCATGCTCCCCATTTCCTCACATTCCCCAGCCGCCCTTTTAAGATGACTTTTAGTTTTATAATCCTGCTCCATTCTCTATACCCTGGTAATTCACCTTACAAAAATCACTGGTTTTCACTGCAAAAAGTCCTCCCAGAGGGGGCATGGATTTGGGTAGAGTTTGCAGTACCCAATTTATTCAGTATTCCCCAAAACTGCAGGAATTTTGCTGAAATACTCTGTTTTTGCATGAGTTTGGAGCAATTTGTCTCGAAGAGCTGCAAAAAATAGGCAGTTTTATGCCATCTGTGTGTTTTTTTGGGGTGGCTTTTGTTTTTGCAGTACTTGAATACAGTGATTCCCTATGAGAAGAAAGGCTCACCACCCTCCGTTGAAGACTTGCAGATGCTGACCAACAGTAAGTATTCCGTTGAGCTGCCATTTTGAGGCAGAATTGAGTGTTTTGGAAACACAAAGATACGTTTTGCATTACTGCAGTGGCTGTGATTAGGGGTATCATTCCAGCACAGCCCATTTGAGGGATGATCCCCCCTTTTTTGCATTTTGCAGCATGGGCAAATTGAGGTGCTACCACCTGTGTTGCATCATCATTACAACAAACCTATTTTGTGGCGGAAATACCTGTTTTGCATCACTGCAGCACAGCTGGTTTGCAGCCAGCACACCCCTCCTGATTTATGCACCTTTCAGGAGTGCTGATTTGGGGGTAAATCACCTGTCCTGCATTGCCAGATATTGGCTGACTGGGGGTGAAAGTGCTTTTGTTTGATGCTTCCAGGCCTGCTGCATTGTGGGAAATTTTATGGTGACTATGGGACTATTTTGGGGAAAAAGGGATGTTTTGGGGGCAGCAAGGATGGGCTTACAGCTGTGTTCCCCTTCACAGTCCTGTTTGCCATGAAGGAAGGGAATGAGAAGGTGCCCACACTGCTCACGGATTACATCCTCAAAGGTACTTGCTCCCCTCCTGCCTGCTCTGTGTATCTATCACTCAGTTCCCATGCAGCCCTTGTGCCTCTGTGCTTCCACCATGGATCCCCTCTGCATCCTTCCACATCCTCCTGCCTTCCCCTTATGTCCTTTGTGCATCCTTTGCCCATCCCTTATGAAACCTCATGCAACTTTTTGCATTTTCTGTGTATCCTGCATGCATCCTCGGAGAATTCCAGACATATCCTGTGTGCACTCCTCCCACGTCCCTCATGCATCTCTGGTGCATCCTCACATCTTTTAGGAACCCCAGGTGCATCTCCTGCACATCCCTTGGGCATTCTTTGTATAGGCCTCATGTCGTGACATGCCTCCAGAGGTCCCTGTGTACCTCCCTGGTGCACCCTGGGACCCATCTGCTTCCTTCACACAGCCTCACTACCCACTGTGTACCCCCTCTCACACCCCATGTCTCATCAGGCACACTTCCTCTGCATCCCCATTCATCTTCCATGTGTCTCCTGGGTATCCTTGGGCATCCCTGCATCTCTCACACACCTCTTGCCCATCTCTCATGCAGCCTTCTGATTCCTCGTGCATCCCTCATACTCCTTGTGTGCATTGTCATCTGTGCTTCGTGCATCCCTTTCATGCTCCTCCTACATCCTTGTGTACCCATGTGCTTCTTCCTGCTTGTGCAGTCTTTCTTCTCCTGAACCCTTGAGCATGTGTTTCACATTTCTGCACACTTGTGCACTCCTGGGTGTCCTTGTGCACATTTGTTTGTCCTTATGCAACCCCCAGGCACTCTTGTGACTCATTGTGTACCCTTGTGTAGCCCAGTGCAAGGCTGTGTGTCAGCATACAGGCTCATGCAGCATTGTGCCCATGCACTGTGCATCCTTGTGCATCCTCATGTGTGCTTGTGCATTAAAGTGTATCCTCATGCATCTCTGTGCACACTCATGCTTCCCCATGCACACATGTGCATTTTCATGCATCCTGGTACATGCCCATGCACACTCATCCATCCCTGTGCACACTTTTGCATCACTGTGTGTCCCCATGCACACTTGTTCATCATGGTGCATCCTCATGCATCCCTGTGCATGCTGGTGCCTCACTGTGACCCCAATGCAGTGCCCCCAGGCCTCTTCCTCTCTCTTTGCAGTTCTCTGCCCGACCTGACGTCATGCTGCCCTTGCACCCCCACCCCGGCACCCCCTGAAATGGGGCCAAGCCCAAGGAAAACGGGTTGCCTGTGGTCCCACCCTGCACTGTCCCCTTTGCACAGCTGAGAATAAAGGATTCCATACGTTAATTAGGCAACTGGCCTCTGGTGTCTGTGTTCCCCCTGCTCGTGACGGTTCTTTGCAACTTTTTGATAGAAAAATGCAGTTTTTAAGCAAAAAATTCCAACACGGATTTTGCTGCAGTGCTCTGGAATGTATAACATAAGCAAATTTCTGGCTAAGGAGCTGCTGGGGCACCTGCAGCCACCAGCATTCAAAGGGCAAAAGTCAACTGTAAATTCCATTTTCAGAGTTTTTTTCCATTTTTTCACTTTTCTGCAGTCCCATTTTCTGCTAAAAATTCTGCAAAGATCACCTCTTTTTCCCCCAGAATATTAACCCATTAATTAGCAACAGCTTGTTAGGGAATAGGGGAGCTTCTGTTTGGGGTTTGTCACTTATTTTTGAGGTTACTTCCTAATTTGGGGGCTTTTGCTCATTTTTGGAAAGTGTCTTTCATTCTGGGGCAAATTCACTCACTTTGGGGGAAGTCACTTATTTTGAGGAGAGTCACTCAGTTCCAGAAGGATGACAAGTTGGAAGAGCGTTGCTTCGGGAGTGCATCTCTTATTTTCAGAAGTATAAATTCAGTTTTCTCCATGTTACTCAACTATCAGTTTGGGTCCATTTTAGGGGCAATTCACCTATTTGAGGGAGTTTTGCCCATTTTGGGGAGGTATTCCAGCATTTTGGGTCTTCTCCACTCACAGGAAGAAGCTACCAAGAAAATAGAGCTGTGATCCCTCATCTCGTACCACTTTATAATAAATGGCCAGGAATTAATACTAAATTACAATGAATCCTTTATGAAATTACAGATTACATTCATGCCAGATCAGTACTGAAAATAGGCTTTTCTGCCTATTGCATCATTTGCGTTTTTTTTCCCTGGATCCTGTTTGGGTTTATCAACTCTTCAAGAGGAAAAAAAAAAAAAAGGACAATACAGGCAAAAAGCCACAAAGAAAATGATCCTTCTTATAGAATCCTACATTTAGAGTGGGAGCCTACATAAGAAAATTCCTTTATTTTTGCCCTGGTTTGCTTTTGCATTTCCTCTCACGCCATGTTTTAAGGCGAAATACACCCTTTTGTTTGCATTTAAAGTTAAAAAACCCAAAATACAGGTTTTCCAGCAGTTGCCCTTCCTTATGGTGGTAAAATTCCACCATTTTCCCATGCGGAGGGACAAATCCAGAGAGAAAACTTCATTCAAGCAAGACTATTTAGTTTCCCTCCACACAGGCAAATCTTGGTGGTTGCCATTCAATTTCAGGTGAAATACCGCATTTTTTAAAACTCATTTTTTCCCCATTTTTTCCTGACTCAGTGCCAAAACTCCTTGGAAAAGTTTCACTCCTGGCAGCCTTTGCCCCAACTCTGCATCCAGTCTCAGCCCTTAAGGACGAGAATGGGGTGAGTTGGGTTTTTTCCAGATTTTTATCACATGGGTTTTTAGCAGATAAATTAAAGGATTTGGAGGAATTTCCTCCCTTTTCCAGAAAGTTGTGTCTGGAGTCACCAAATTGCCGCAGCATTCAGTGGGTAGGTTTGGGCAATCCAGTGGGTTAAGCACCCAGATCCAGCAGAACTTGGACTAGCCAGTTATTTTGCTTCCTTCTCTGTGCCGATACTTACACCTGTGAACCATCTTTTTGGGGGAAAAACCCAAAAAGCATCAAGTCTTGGAGCTGGTTTGGTTTTTCTTTGCACAAAGAAATCGAAGGGATAGATGCAGGGTCCACCGTGAAAACCCACTGTTGCTCAACAGCATCCGAGTGTCACAAGGGGAAAACTCCTTTCCCTAAAAATCCTTTTGCTTACAAAAAAATGAAGGGATAAAGAAAAATAAAACCTGAAATAAAAGATTAACCTGGCCACAATATGTGCCTTGTAAACATGTGTCCTTCACTTCCACTGGCTGACGTGGTGGTCCTGACACTCCCGTAGGCAGCTGAGGCATCCACCAGCACTCCAGTTTGCTTTCTTCTCACTAATATTTTGTTCTTGCCTTTTTTTTCCTGGCATTTTAGAAGGAATTTTGTATCTGGTGCTGTCAGTGGTTTAGAAGGGGTGCAGGAGGAGCTACTCCAGCGAGTCACTGTGGTCCAAGCCAAGGTCAGCGCTGGGTGCTGCTGGGAGGCCACCAGGCTCTTCCTCAAGCTCTTCCTCCTCTTCCTCCTCCTCTTCCATCTCGTCCTCATCCTCTTCGTCCTCCTCCTCTTCCTCAGTGCCGTCAAGGGAGTCGTCATGCGTTGTCAGCATGGCCTGCTGCATGGCCATGGTGGCAGTGGCTGATGAGAGGGATTGGAGGTTGTCCATGCTGAGCGAGCCTGTAATTAAAAAAAAATAATAATTACAAAAGGACCAAAAAAAGTGTATAAACCAAGAATAAATTAAGTGAAAAGATCAAAGAGTATTGTGTAGGGTGTTCCACCTGCTCTAGTCACTCCTCAGTGTCCAACCTTTAATTTTTCTAGTTTATGTGTCATTAAATAAGAGACCTTCATGTCTCTTAATTCCCACTTTTCCTTTCCTTAATTCCACTTTTCTTCATCTCGTCTATGGTCATCTCTTCTCTCTTCACCTTCTCTCCATTTTCCTCATCTGTTCATTCTCTCTTCCCACCTTGTCTCAGCTGTCATCTGAATCTTCTCTATTCTTCATTTTCATCATCTATTCTCTCTTCATCTCTCTTCCCATTTTGTCTCATCTGCTGACATGAGGAAATCGACCTCACAACTCAGATGAAGTTATGAGCAGGTGTGTTTATTCAGTGCTGGGAGATGAGTAACTCCATAACTCACTCCCTGAGGGACATGGTAAGCAAGGCTGTACGCACATTTCCAGGAGTAGGCGTTTCATACTACCATTAGTTCCAGACATAGGTCCCTCCCCACCCCTGCCCAGTCTCCACCCTCCCCAAGGGTCCCAGTGTTTTGAGGCAGTGGTCATGAAAATGAAGTAATGAGTCTTCCTCCCCAGCCCTTCACCAAGAAGCTAAGCTGTTGCATTCAAGCATGGACCACAGAGACTTGGTTTTTGTCCTTGGTTGTTGGGGATCTGAGATATGGGTCCCCATATCTAAGTTCGAATTGTTATCTTTGAGCTATGTGTTCTTGCTGTCCTACTCTCTCTGTCCTACCTTACCTCATTACACTAGGACACATGTCTAGCTCTACAAACATTCTGCTTAGCTTAGCTTTAGCTTTAGCTTATCTTAGCTTTTAGTTTAGGTTAGTTTAGCTTGCTAGGGCATATGTCTAACTTCTGTAAGCATCCTGCTTAGCCTATGTTTCTAATTTTTTAAAGCTCTTAAAGTAACTCTTTTTCTTTCCCAACTCACTACCTTCTCCATCTTTTCATCTTCATCCCTCCCCTCCTCCTCCTCTCCATTTTCCCCTCCCCAGCATATCAGAAGCTATCACAAGTCATGTCCCATAGTAGGTAATTGTGGAAAGCTCTTCTGTGCCAAGGGGATGGAAGTGCCCCATTGCCAGTGCCTTGTAATGGCCAAGTGGAAGGACCTTCTTGCATGGGCCACCTCTTCAACATGGTTTTCCCCACAGCATGATAAAGGGCTCTAGAAATCCTTAATTACCAGTTAAGGCCATAATTTAATGCATAGCCATTCCTTCCAGGAAAGCCAGGGGCCACTGGGGTTTCTCCTTACCATCAGGATTTGTCCCTGAATTGCCACCCTGCTGCTGGAGGACCCCAGCAGCGATGGAGTTGGGCCAGAACCGCTGTGTGGGCCGGTGCTGAGATTTGATTTTCTTGGCTTTGGGGGCTGGATCAGGGTTGCTGGCATCGAGCATTGGTTGCAGGATGCGCCGCCTGGCATTTATGAACCTTTCCATAGAAAAGGGAGAATATTGGAGTAAATACAAGTTACACCAATACTGAGTTAAAACAACAGACATTAGAGCAAATTATTGAGTTGTAATATAACACCTTTTCAAAAATAGCTTTTTGGTTCAAAAGTCTGTGGTTTTTTACTCTATTTTATTTGCCTGTAGCACATTATACCAGTGCACTGATTTTTTCCAGATGAGTGAGAAGATGCAACCCACTGGATTTTCCAGGAGAGGGCACTGAGACCTCAAAAACCAATGCTGGCATTAAACACAACTAAGCTTGTCTCCCAGAATTCACAGAATCATAGAATATGCTCAATTGGAAGGGACATGTCAAGATCATTGAGTCCAACTCTTGGCCCATATGCAGGACACCCCAAGAATCAGCCCTAAGCAAAAAAAGTATTATACAGTACCAAAATGTATGAAAAAAAGTCCTAAAGCCAGTAAGATGACTGCGTGGGCCAAAAATGTGCTCACCAGTTGTTGACTTGCAAGAGGGTCAGGTTGGTTTGGGCAGCAATTTGCCTCTTCTCATCCTCTGTGGGGTAAGGGTGCTGTAAAAAAAGAGAGAGAATGACATCTCTGCATGCAAACTGGTGGCTCTGAGTGAAAAAAATAATGAAAACCTGCCTTTTTTTTTTCCACCCTAAAGTTGGTTCTTCCATTTGCAAGATGCAAGGTTGGAAGGTGGCATCCAAGAGCATCAAGACTTTTTCCCAATGTTCTTGAGCTTTTCCAGGACATTCCATCAAAGGCTTTTCCTTCAAGGCAAATGTTTTGTTTGTTTGTTTTTAATTTTAGCAATTTTCTAATGATGGTTGGTAAAGGTGAGATTTGGGCTTCAAAACCCACCATGACCCACAACATTTATTGTTAGAGGCATCAATAAAACACTCTGAAACATCTGCACTAGGAGACCACCAGCAAAGCTTCAGCAACCTCTTCCCAACCATGATAAAGTCCTCCTTTCCAACCCCAGAAATTAAATTAAACCAGCCCCATGTGTCCTTTTGTGGAGCCTCAAGCCAATGACAGTGTTGATTGCAGTGTCTTGTTTTCCAGCTGTTAGCTCCCAAACCATACTGATTTTCTTGACAAAATCCCTCAAAGCCAACACACATTGGAGGCTCACATCTCATCAGGGCCTCAGTGGTTAAAAATGGCTTTTTTTTGGCAAAAGTATCCCCATTTTTTATATATTATTATTTCCAGTATTCTTTCTTCCTCCTGGTGCTCAAAAACTTCCAGTGAAATGATGAACATAGATGTTATTTGGTAAAAATTTACATAATTCATGATGCCAGATGGAGAAATCCCATGGAGATACCCAAGTTTCTTCTGACCATGAGGACCATGCTGACTGCAAAGGCCCAACCATCCAGTAGGAGAATTTCTTTCAGTTTCTCAGTCTCACCTTGGAAATCTCAAATCATGGGGTTCTCCTTGCACCTGGCAGAAAATTACTTCTCAGTCTCTGGTCTTCTAAATCCTTCTTGTGTTTGCAAATCTGCAGTTCCGCCCTCCAGAAGCACAGGAGATGAACGATGCAGCCAGGGATGGCAGCCCAACACTATTGACACTCTTGTCCTCAATCAAATAAATCCAAAATTTCCCATTAAAATGAAAGGCTGGGAAGTCCCCAGCCGGCTGCTGCTCCATATCCTTGCTGAGGTTTTTCCACAAGTTGCTCCTTGAAGCTGTTACTTTCTGCATTGTTGATGCCTTGGGGACCTCCCACCTTCCTGGAGAGCAAGTCTGCAACCAGCTTCCAAGTGATCTCTTGGCTGAATTATGCAGAAGAAAGGATGGGATATTTAGCATTTTGCCTTTCTCCCAGCCCTGCTGATGGGAGAGAAGTCTTCTTGCATGAAAATACCCACGTTGTATCTAAGTTCCCTCTGTCTACTTCCATTTCCAATCTACAAAAATGGGGTAATTTTGCAAATCTGCATTTTAACTGATGGCTGATGTGCCACAACCCCACCTGTGAAGCGGCTTTCATGTTTCAGCTTGCTAGAAAAGGGTGTTTTGGAGCTGTTAGCTGCAAAAAAATGCTCTAGTGTCCATGTGCAAAAATTCATGGAAGCCTCCTTCTACTTTTGTTTGCATCTTCACAGCTTAAGGGAATATTTTTCTCACCAGGAGTGAAAATGGTCATGCACAAAATAATACAAAAATGCAAGCAAAGCCACCTTTTTTCCCCCCTATGTTGCAGGGTGTTTTGATTACTGCAGTGCTTACCATGAGATGCTGGAAGAGCCACGAGCGCATGATGTTGGTGGCATGTTTGGGCAGGACACCCCGTTTGTTTTTGGACTTCTTGTCCTCACTGTCAAGGAGGGAGGTGAGATCCAGGTTCACCTGTCAAGCAAGAGGAATCAGGAGTGAATTGGTTGAAAATGGCAACTGGCAACCCAAAAAATTAGCAAAACCAATCCGAAAAATGAGCAAGACCAGCAAAAGAAATGAGAAAAACCAACCCAAAATGTGGGTAGGACAAGTGCAAAAAAATTGACATGCAGAGGAAGCATTCAAAACCCATTTTCCCCTCCACCAAATTTGCATTAAATGTAAATTTTTTCCCAGGATCTGTATTTTTTTATCTCCATTTTTTTGTCAATGCTTTGCAAGAGACAATGGCACAGTTGGGGACTGTGGTGATGAAGCCACAACTGATTTCAATATGTGATTTAGGAGGAAAACACTTGTACAGTAAAAAAGCAATGAAAAAAACACTTAAACATCAGAAAAAGATTACTTTCTCAACCGCAAGTTAAAACCCTGCCACCCACTAATCCCTTGCAAATCTGTGTTTCTTACTTAGCTGATTCTCACCACAAGGAGAAAAATACCCATTCTCACCACAAGGAGGAAGATGACTATTCAGCCAAAATTTGCTTTTTCCCTCCCCCAGAATTAAAAATAAGCATCTTGCTGCAAGAAAAATTGTAATGAGGATGCAGGAACCAAACTGAAATCTAAGCACTTGAGTTAAAAAGGGATTTTTTTTTCCCAGCTCTTCATCAAAACACTTCTGGATGAATTAAACATCAGGCCAGCAGGTCCCTGTGATTCCCCTGGGCTCCAGCTGAATAAATCATGCTGGTGGCAGAGGAAGAGCATCCGGAGGTGCTTGTCCAAGGCTCTCTCCCTGCCCCAATATTCCCTGTGTGCATGTTTTTCCCACCACAGAGGATTTTGCTGCAAGATTTAAACCTGCAATGGAGAGATATTAAAATTTTTTTTTAAGCATTGCTCAGGCAATAAAACCTGATGGGGAGGTGCCATCCCCTTCCAAAATGCCATTTATTAATTGTTTAATATAAGGCTCCTGCAATTAAAATGGAGCACTTCAGAAAAAAATGGGGGGGAGGGATTTTTGCTTCTCTGCCCCTGGGAAGCAGTGCAGCAGAAATTTATGGGGGTTTTTCCCAGATTCCTAGGGAATAAGAGTTAGGAAGAGCTCATGGACAAGTTGTGCTAATAAATCCATTTCTGCTCCATTTTTTGCAATATAAAATGAAGGGAAACCCTGCATAGTTCACTGCAATGTCAAAAGAAAACCCCAAACCACAACAAAAAATGGAATAAAACCAGAGTAAATGGCTAAAAAATATACCCAAATGCAGAAAGCAAGTTCAAAAAATGAGCCTTTCTCATGAATGCTATGATTGCCACACCAGACATACAATGCCAGTGATTCCATATCACTATATATATATCACTGTTATAATATACTTGTCATATATCAGAAATAACATCTATCCTATCCAGTAATATATAGTATACAATAAATACAGAATACATAATATAGCATATAAAATAGAATGGAGTATGTTCTGTTATACTTTATACCAAATATTGGTTTATAGTATTATATTTCAAAATACTACGTTTTTAATTATATATTGTAATATTCTATAAAAATAAGCATTTGTATAACTCATTAGAACCTTGCTATAATTTGTTAGGTACCCCAAGAACACCTGGCAGATGGATTTAATCAATGTTTCTGGCTAATTAAAAATTCAGGATACTCTAAGGGTTGAATTCAAATTCAGCATATGCTATGATTCTGTGAATTTATTGAGAAACTGAGGGACTCTGCTTGCTGTAGTGCAAAGTATTAAGTAAAATGTAAATGTGAGGTGGGAACACCTTACCTGGACATTGGGGATCTGCAGGGCACTGGGGGCGATGGTTTGGGTGAGGACCTGGCCCTGTGACGTCACCATCGTCACAGGCTGGTACAAGGCTCCACCTATGGAAAAAAAGACTTGCAGGGGTACCAAAACCCCCAAATTTCTACCCACCCACCAGTCTTCCCTGTGGTGCCTACCTGGCACAGCAGGTGAGCCGCTGCCAGTGCTCATGGCCAAGTTGCCTGGTGGCAGCGTGGCTGCCGGCACCACGATGCCTGGCGGTGGGTTAGATGCAGGTGGCAGTGCTGCTGGAGAGCTCTGCAGCATCTCCTGTGAAAAAAAACAAACAAATATTAAACCCATGAGTTTCAGTACATGGGAGCACAAAAAGTTAGATTTTTTTCCCCTACAATAAATTTGCCCAGTTACTTTTTTTTTCAGTAACTCTACAGACAAAATTGCAGAAAAAGGGATTTTTCAGTTTGTTGCAATTGCAAAAGAAAAAGATGGAAAACCAAGGATTTATGTTCTGCAAGCTCCCACTTAGCATCTTTCCCAAATTCAACTTTTTTTGTGCATCCACTATTTCCCATAACAAAAAATGAAAGGGAAAAAAAGATCATGATACACCAGAAGGAATTCCTTTCATCGTTCTCTTTCTAACTGTTTCTAATTTTTTGGTGCTTTGACCAGGTCTGGATGATGCAGCATTCACTAAAAGTCAGGGTGAGCACCATTATTTTCTTCACCAAGATAATAGTAAAATAATGAAATTAATAATAATATAACCCCATCTGTTATCTTTCCTTGCAGCTTTAAGCTAATCTCTTTGAAAAAATGGGAATTTTTTTGGCCAAAAGCTGTAATTCTCTGCTGCTCATCTCTGGAGCAGCGATTTCATGTGAGCCCCAATAGCAATTGGACCATTATTTGCCTGTTTCACTATTTGATTATTTATTTGAATATTTAAATAATTGTTTGGGTATTAATGTGACATTTTGGGAAAGGAAGATTGCCACAATTGAGGCTATGGGGGAATACAGGGCAGTGTCCCCCGACCTCCCAGACGGGCAGGATTTTGCAAATAATATAAAATTATCATTTCAAAATAAATCCGAGATAACTATATCACTCTAATTCACCCAGCTGAAATGGAAATAAAACTACAGGGTTTTTTTCACCCTTTTCTACCCATTCTGCATCACTTCCCTGGTGTCCAGCTGGTTCTCATGTGTTGAACACAATGTCAACAAAGGGAATTTTTTCCACCTTTTATTCATTTTTCTTACACTTTGATGCATTTCTTCAAGAAACCTATTATTTGGGTTAAGGAAAAAAGCATTTCGCTGGAGAAGTGATGTCCAACAACACTGGAAAAGCCAACCATGCAAATGAGGTCAGGGTGGAAAAAGCTGCAGCTCCTTTTCTCCACGCAATAGAACTACAGAGATGGGAATCTGAGTGCACCAAGCAATTCATTTTATATCAAGACATGGGTGCATCATTCCATGAAAAGTTGGCGCACTCTGTGTCCACATCTATGGTGTTTCCCATTGATGAGGGGGAAAATTGTGAGGTCTGTTCCTTTTTTCCCCTCTTCCCCATCACATTCATTCAGCTTTTTCCCCATCAGTCGCCACTGCTTTGCCCATGCAATGGTTTTCAATAAACTTCAGACCTTTGCTATTAAAACTCCCTTACAGCATTTTCCCCACCTGTGATGCCAAGCCCAAAACTTTGGACCCAACACCTCTGCCACATGTTATTTTTGTCCTCAACCACTGATGATCTGAATATTATTTATCTGGTAATTTTGCAACAATTGCTGTGAATTTTTCATTCACCTTCCAGACATTCCTTTTCATGGCTTCATTAATTTTAAAAATGCAAATATGACTGTAAAATAGTTGTACTGGTTTTTCAGTGTCCCTTTTGCACCTCCAGTCTTCTAAGGGACATGGTTTCCAGTTTGAAAACTCAGGATTTCTCAGCATACAGAGAGTAAAAATTAGTCTCTTTTCCATGCATTTGGACTTGGCTCTTGCTAAGCATCTGGCTAACAAACACAGTGGAAATATTCATAGAAAACTAAGCACTGTCCTGGAGAACCTCAAAAAGCAGCCAGATACAGCCAAGGTCAACCAGATAGTTTGGAGCAGCCTGAATACCTCTAGCTTTCCTCTCATGCCTTGTTTTTTCCATGATTCTTCCTAAAGAAGGGAATCCAGAAGAACATTTTTAAACGTGCATTGGGAAGAAATCATTTGGAATATCAGAAAATTGGAACAAACTGTTGTTTTCAGATACAGTGGTCAAAGCAATTTTCAACAGTATTTTATGACAAAAATTGCATTTTTCTAGGGTGTAGAGGAAAACTGTCCCAAAACATCACTTCATTGTTTTCCAAAAGGGCGGAATATTGGTAATTATTAGAAAAACACGTTAGAGGAATTTATGGTGTCTCTGCAACAGAACGGTGAAACTCAGGGGACTCAATGGAAGTGAAGGCTCTGCCTTAAAATAAATACAGATAGATAGCTCCAAGAAGATTTAAAAAATGTATTTTGCATACTAATTGCTTCAAATTGCAAATGTCAGCCAAAACCTATTATGCTTGGCAATTTTGCTGCAGTGGAAAGTATTTGATATTTTGAGACTCAGAAAAGTTCATGGAATCCCAGAATGATTTGGATTGGAAGGGACCTTAAAGCCCATCTCATTTCAGCTCCTTGCCATGGGCAGGGATACTACCTTCCACTATGCCAGTTTGCTCTATGCCCCATCTAACCTGGCCTTGAACACTTCCAGGGATGGGGGCAGCCACAGATTCCCTGGACAACCTGTACTGGTGCCACACAACCCTCAAGTTGAAATGTTTTGGGCAATTTCAAAACCTGAGCGTGAAAAAAATGCATCACTAGGTGTCTCTGCAGATCCACATCTAAGCACTGACTAATGGCAGAACATGAATTCTCTGAATTAAAAGTCACTTTAATGAAGAAAAATACCTGGGACCTATTGCATTGCACCAAAAAAACCTTTCTTACAATAAGGCAAATCCAAGTGTAAGTGCAAAAATCCAGTGCTACCTGAGCTGCTGTCCTTTCCCTTGGGCTTTATGACACAGACATTTATTTTTGGGTGCTACACAATGCATAAAAATGTCTGTCCCATCCTAACTTTCTGAAAATTATTTTTGCGGGGAGAAGTTGGCATTAATTGGATTTAAAACAAACCCATGGGTTTGCTGATAAAAGCTGGCCAAACTCAAACTGTCATGTAAGAAAATTCATAAGGCCCATGAATGGATGGGTGGATGGAGATGAGAAAAATGTTGGCTTTAAATAACAAATAAATCCAGACTTGTCCACAGGTCTAACTCTGATAAATTAGATAGAGAATATAGAGAAGAATTGCACTGAGTTTTAGCAACACAACAGTCAGCCTTCAACCACCAGCAATCTGGTCTAGTGGAAGGTGTCCCCATCCATGGCAAGGGGTTAGAACAAGATAAGCTTTAAGGTCCCTTCCAAACCATTCTGGGATTCTATGGAGAAGAAATTTGAGAAGAAGAAATGCTTCTGAAATGTTTCTGAAAATGCCCATTTAAACACTTTCATTCAGAAACAAGGCTGAAAAATTCAAAATTTGATTCAATTTAAGTGTCCCCAGCAGTGCTGTAGTTCCTGATGTGATTGACTGTGATGGTTTTTTTCCTTCAAGTGGAGAGCAGTGAGGACTTAATTAAAGTGTTGGGTTAAATTGGTTCAGGGAGGACTCCACCATGAAAGAAACACCTCTTCTTTCCCACCCCTTTCTGAAAAACTAAAAAAAACACTCAAAAATGAAGGGAAGGGAGTAAGAAGGTCTTCATGTGTACTCAAGGGAGAGGAATCAAGCCAAGTGAAAAGCAAGCAAAAAAATGGAAGAAGGGGAATTGCTTGGTGGACTTGCAGGAGAAAGAAGCTACAACTCCTCCACAAAACAACAAAAAGCACAAAATGAGAAAGCAATGGAGAAAACAGGGTAGAAAAATGTCTGAAAGGTAATGAAGGTTTAGGAAAGGTTCATCACATGGCAAAACCCCTAACTTGTCACCCAACTTGGTCAACACCAGGAGTCCTGTCTAGACTTGGCAACATGAGATTTCAGCAACAGTCAAAACATCTGTTGGAGTGTTCTCTCATCTTCCCACCACCACCAAGTGCTTTTACATTTCCAGAGATTCTTGTGTTTTCCATCATAGAAAGCACGATGAACACCAGGCCAAGGGCCTTTTTGGATACACCAGGGAAATTCAACAGTGATTGTCCTATGATGACATTTTGACAGCTCCAGACATTTTTCTCAGATTTGGTTGACATCCTTGTAATTTTTTTAAATGCTGTCCCATGGTAGAAAACTAAAAAAAAAATTAAACAGTTCATTTTCATGACAAACTTGGTGGGTCGCCTCATAAAATGATTGACACTCCTTCCAAGTCACAAGAGAACCTATTTGCTCAGAAACTTCATTCATTGATATTAATTATATTTCATTATTTAGATTCTTTTAAAATCCTAAATTAATGGCCCATTTGCTCTTGCACCTGCCCTCAGCATGAGACCAACAGATTGGTAATTGGAGAAATCATCTTATTTGCCATTTTTTAAACACTGATTCTGTGATTTTTTAGCTCCCTAGAGAATCCTCAGCCCTTAAGACTCAACAGACAAGAGTATTTCCACCCTAGGTTTTTAAGCCTTATCCATGCAAACTCAAGTATACTCAATGAGACAAAGCACTCGTGCAGTTGACGTTGCTTAGCTGGATACTTAAAAAATATTTTGCATTGCATTGTCACCAGTATGGCATCCTCATCCCACGACCAGATGAGATAGTGTCTCCTTCTGGTCCATCCTTCAGCTCCTGTATTGCTGAGTGACCCCCTCCAGTTGGGTCTTTCCTGGGAATGTTCTCATTTATTTAGCAAGTACCTCCAAATCCTCACTTGAATTCCTCAACTTTCAAGTCTTGTCTGGAAGGGAAATGTCAGCAGCTGCAGGTTTGAAGGAATCAGAGATGCTTGGTATCTCTCCATGGGCCTGATTATTTTCCAAAGACTTGTGCTAATTTTCTGATATGATCCCCACCTCTTTGTGAGGCACTAAATCCTCATTACTTTTCCTGACCAATGCATTCTAATTAGATCAACACTTTGAAAAAAAGAAAAAATAAAGGAAAGGAGAAAAAAAAAAAATCACAATAGCTACAGGACGGCTTTCCATCTCATTAACTCCCTCACTTATTATTTTCATGAAAATTACTGATAAAAAACGTGCATCTCCATTTTCTGGGACCGGGAGCTTCGTCGGCTCATATCTAACATCTCTCTCATCACCCGGGATATGAGCTGTTGCCATGGCAATGCACAATAATAGAAACTAATAAATTACAAACGAGATGCTCGTTGAGCAATTATTGTTCTCTTTTATGCAAGTGTCTTGCTAATTTTGATCATAAGGAATGCTACCATAAAGCAGAAAAGGGATAATAAGTCCATTTCTAGTGATTATTAGAAAATAGAGTCAGGATGGGTTTTTTTAGATCAATGATTAAGTGGCATGGTGCTTTCAGTGAACCCAAATAAGAAATGGAACTTTTCTGGGGGACTTCTCCCTCATTGCATTGTGAGCTTCAAACTCTGCAGCACCTGGAGCTGAGCTACAAAAAGTGGCTTTTTTTTTCCTTTCTACCTCCTTAAAAATGCCCTGAAAGGCCCTAAAAAGTCCTCACCACCTGCCTCGTTTTTAGGGAGAAGCCAACGAACTGCCTGAGTTATTATGGGTTGGCTGTAGTTATTTCTGGTGGGATTGTACAACCCTAAACTTCATTTTTTTTAATGCTCAAAAAAATTAGTGTCTGAGAGAGGCAAATCCCCTAGGGACACACAATATAGCATCGAGTTTTTTGGGATGCAACAAGCCAAGATTTATTCCCTGCACTGCAGATTCATGTGAAAACCCCAACCCATAGGCAACTTCTTTTCCAAATACTAAGTTACAATTCCTTATTTTGCCCCCAAAGCCACCAAGGTTCAGCTTTGTTTGGCAATTTCAGTTGATACTTCTGCAATTTTCAGGCATTTCCTTGTATTCTTCCACTATGCTCGAAGCACCTAATGTCTTCTTCTCCCAGATAAAATCCAAATTATGCAAAAAAAGAAGTGAAGGGAATGTTGATCATGCTGGGGGAGAACTGTAAGATGCAATCCAAAAAGGTGAAGTCAAAAAAGATTATCTGAGACCCAAGAATCTGTTGAGCTGCCTTGAAACAAAGAGAAGAGAGAAGCAGAGAAGAAAATCATGTTGCTTCTGTTCCTCCTGCCAATAAATACTATTTTTTTCATGAAAAAATGCTGATTTCTTCTTTATATTCTCATACACTTGCATGGCTTCCTTCCCCTCACATTTCATTGCCACAACATTAGCATTTAGGAGAAGTCCTCCACTCTCCTTTTTGCAAGAGCCACAAACATTGGGGTTGCAGCTCTGCCAAACATGTGAAGAAAAGGACATAAAATATTAAAGGATAAAATAATGGCAGCATCATTTATTGCACTATACAAGCAAGATACGGAGGTTTTTTTAATTATTTGGGATGAATTTTGATGACTTTTCAGGAAACCACAACTGTTGCAGAGCAACTCTGACCCCTTGTTTGCCCAACTTGCCCATTGGCCACATGCAGTAATTGTGATTAGAGAAAAATTTTAAGGTGTTACCTGGGGATGGAGGCTGATGGAGGAGGGGTTGGGGGAGTAGGGCCCCCCCAGGTCATTCCTGAGTAGGTTGTCACTGTGCATCTTGGTTTTGAGGCAGGTGATATAGCGGTTGCAAAAGTCTTTGCACAACTCATTGACCTTTTCTAACTCCAGGAGGTGGATGCGCAGCACCTGGATCGCCTTCACCATCTACTCAAGGGTACACAATGGAAAAGTTAAAATAATTCTTTTCCCTTGGAAAAAAAATAAGAAAATCAGTATTCTCGCCCAAAATCTAACATGGAAATGATTTCTATGGTAGAAATAAATTAATTTGCTTTCTCAACGCACCAAAAAATCAATATTCTTGCCCAAAAGCCATCCCAGAGCCCATCCTTCTGCACATCTGCATTTCTTTTCCTTCCCCATCAATCATAACTCAGAAATCCCAAGAGCAAAAAATTCACCAAATTCACCATTCCCTTCATGGTAAATTCTTCCCATACCCCCAAAAAAGTCCAAGCCAAAACTCTGTATGCTGGAAAGCCTTTGGTTATTCTCCAGAGGCCACTTCTAACAAGATTACGGGGCTGCAACTCAGCCATGAGCTGTTGCTGGTGCAAAGCCTGGGCCTCATTAAAACGTACCCCATAAACCTTAAAAAATTTACACATAAAACATTCCTCTCGCTGAGCTGAAACCTTAAGTTTTATAGCCGCTGTTTGAAATCTTGCATAATATATAAAATTTCAGCTATTCACTCCGGGGCAATAAATCCTGTTTTATGTAACAAAACGTCTTTGCATTTCAAAGGGTGTTTTTAACTTGCAAATTTTAGTGGTCATCTTTACAAACTGCAAGTCGCCATGGTTAGGAAACATCCTGAAAAATCCAAGGCTAAACTCCAGTGGCAGCTCCACAATGGAGAAAGTGAATTTTTGGTTGGCGAACAACAGGGATGATAGGTTGCAGATGGAAAGATCTTTTTTTTTGCCTTCCTCTGCAGTTGGTTCGGGCAAAGCACAAGGTGGAGGTGTCGTGCCCCAGCTTTCCACATCCTCCCAGGGCTCAACGGCCATGAAAGTCAATATTCAAGGGCAAAGGCAAGAAAACCTGACACATATATGTATAAAAAATAAATCTCTCAATTATCTCAGCTCATTTGCTTAGGGTCTCATTTTATGTCCCTGCTCTGCTGCGTCGTATATCTGTCCGGATAAAGAGTTACAGTCCAACGGCGTACGTGCACGGGGTTGTAAAAAATACAGATGCTGAATTAATTGACTGTGTGGCACTCAGCAGCTGATTGAGTTGATAATGGTGAGATCTGACCTTTTTCTAATTTCTAATTATGTGCATCTTGGCAGTGAGGAATACATGACTCTTGTTCTAATGACAGCTAATGCCACTGGCTTTTTCCTGCTTTGCCATCACAAATTTCTGGCGAATTGGTGGCATTAAAAAAAATCCCAACACTCAAAAAATAACAAAAAAAAAGGACAACGCAAATAAGCAAAAAGTGTCAGCTCATGAGTAGGTTGAAATGTTGCATTCTGAGCACTGTAACACTTTTTCAACAAAAATCCCCTTCCACTAGTGCCTCCTACCAATAGGAATGGTGCTTCTTCAGAATTATATTAAACATCTCCTCTGTCTTGATATAGGTCATCCACACTGAGCAATCTGGATGGCTTTTGGTGGAGTTCTGGGTATTGAATAAAATATATGCATATAGATACATACTAGAAATAGGGCAAACCATATACAGAGATCCAGATATAGTTACAGATATATTGAAAGATATAGTGATAGATATAGGTATGTATGAATTTACTGAGTGTTGAAAAGTTATACATGGGATTGCCCATGACCATATTTCACCTTGGCAGCAAGAGCTACTCTAAAATATGCCCAAAAAATATGATTGATGTGGGGTTTTTTTTAAGAAACCACAAAAAGCCCAGTGAAAATAACCAGTGTGGATGCATTTCCTGCGCTATTTGCTGAAGATGTTTCACCTTTACATGTATAGAAATAGCTTTTCCTTCCCCAAAATGTTACATTTTTTTGCTTCACTTGGCTTCATTCCTCTCCTCCTGCTAGAGAAGAGAAATCCTGTAGAGCATTACACCCATTTTTACGTAATTTGATGCAATGAGATTTTGTTGTACCATAGTATCAGATGCATGTTTGGTCCCAAAACTGCAATAATCCAAAACATTGGTTGGTTTGGAGTTTTTTTGATTGCTTGTTCCAGAGCAATTTCTGTTTTTTACTATCTGTTATTACAAAATGGTTTTGGTAATCTGCAAAAGGGCTTTGCATGGCCTGCAACTTTTTTGGAGGACATTCCAAAGACTCTTGGTTTAAGGATGTTGCAAAACTCTCCTCCACAAGATGACACAAAAGGTGTGTGATTTTACTCTATCTTAAAATGGAGTAAATACCTTGAAAATAACTTCCTTTTTCAGAAAACCAATAGTAGGTGCACCTAGACAAACTTTGCTCATTCCTGTTCCCTTTGTGACAGGTCATCATCCAAAATCACCCTCTTGATATCTGTAATAGTTAAAAAAGCTGCCTTTGAATTGCCAGATTTTGTTTCTTCTCTGGGATGGAAATCACTTTTCTACATGTCCCAAGAGACATGCCAACACCCAGGGAAAGTGTTTTGCTCATGGCATCATCAGAGGTGGACAAAATTGCCTCCTAAGAACTTGAAAATTTGTTTGCAGAGAGCATCAGGATGCTGCCATGAATTTGTCTACCCACACACTTGCCATGGAGACATGTGGATGCCTTCTGGATGAAATAATGGGATTTGGGAATGTTTCCTGAGGTCCACATATGGGAAAAGCTCCATTCCAAGTACAGTCTTCTGAGGCACCTTCCAGCAGCAAAGGGTACAGTAGAAAATTCGGGTGGCTGTGACAGGGAAGCCATCAAACCGGTGTCCCAGACCACTGATATCCATCACCTTATGGGAAAAGATCTCATTTTGCCCTGCTTCTAGGACAAGAGCTGGCTATGAAACTTCAAACAAGATGATGGTGGACAGGAATGCTGATGCTGTTGCACGTTGCATTGAGGAGCAGTAATTCCCACAGAGATTGCAAGTTTTGGAGCACAAACCAGCCAGCAATCTTGGCTGTTTCCAGCAAACTCATTGACCTCATGGAGTTTGTATGGGGAAACTAGCCAAAAACAGGGCAGGGGGTTGTTTTCACAGATCTTTTAGAAAAGGAGAAGATCTCACAAGGTCTCACACTGCCAAGATGGTCAACTTGCAGAGCCCTGACATTTTCCTCACCCCCTACCTTCTTGCCACCCCCCCAAAAATCAAAAACCATCTGCCAAGCCCCAGCTGCCTCTACCAGGTTGTCCAGCTCGGGGTCATCACTGAAGAAGGGCTTGTGCTCCTGCTCTTGCTGGTGGACAAAGTTCTCAATGTCGACATCGAAGCTGGCCGAGGTGATGCACTCAGAGCCCTGTGTCGCCTGCTCACACTTCTCAAAGAGCAATGTCAGCAGTGGAAACAGTGGGTGCCTGCAGAGGAAAAAGGAGACCCCCTGTAACACCCAATATTTTAGTTCTCATGTCCACCTTTACCCCCTATCTATCTATCCATCCATCTATCCATCCATCCATCCATCCATCCATTCCCTCCCAGCATGTGGTGTAAACCTCACTCACAAGACACACTGGAAGTACTCCCTCTAGACCTTCTGCAACAACAAAAAGAAAGCTTAAAAATTGCAAAATTCACCATCTCCTCCATCAAAAAATGACTTCTCACAATCTCTTGGCATTTTCCATCGCTGCACCAAAGTTAGCATTTCCTAAATATTTTACCATAGACAGAAAAACTTGGCTTTGGAGTAGATGTCTTGGAACCATCTGCAGTCCTGGTGGATTTGCATTTCAAGGACTGATTATCAGCACTTGCTCATCAATGGTAATATTTTACCTCAAAATGTCTCTCTTGGTTGGAAATGATGGATGGGAACTTCTATGTGCATGCAGCATCCTATGGACCAACCTTGCTATAGGTTGCTTCTCGACCAAGAGGTCTCTTTGTACTTCTGTCAAGCCCACAAAGATGGGTCAAATCCCACTTCTTTCTTACCATGAGATCACTCTTGAAAACAAAGATTTATAGTTCTTGAAATCCATGATTTTCTCCAATGATGATGCTAAATTGATGCAATTTAAAATGCAAATACACATACAGCACCAAAGCATGTGGAGAATATGGGAATGAAGAGCATGGGTTAATCCAAGCTTCAATGAGCCTCTCCAGCTGCACAAATCAAAATCAAAAAGGTTTTGTGGAGTCTTTCAGGGTAGAAATGCAAAATGGTGCTGCAGGAATGGTTTCCCAAAGCACTCCAATTATCCCAGTACAATGGGATTGGCTCCACCATTTTATCCCCAAAAGATGGCCCAAAAGATGATAATGAATCACTTCCTAACAGTCTTTTTGAGTCGCAGTCAGGCGAAGGGGTTAAACCCCTCAGCTAAGTCTTCATTTGCAGCTGCTAATACCACAGCATATTATAGTTTAATCTGTCCTGATCCTGGTTTAATGCAAGATTCACCGAGGCTGGAGCAGAGAATGGCGAGGGGGGGAAATCATTTCATAATTTCAGCAGCCCCACTGGGGCTTAGCTGAGGGATATGAAAGGCAAATTCCAGGCAGTGGGTTGAATTATTGGGACTTATGAACTGGTGGAACTGCGGCAGGTGCCTGCTGCCATTTCCAGAGCCACTCCATCAATTAGGAGTAAAGATTTGGAATTAGCCCAAGGATAGGGGTTTGAGGAGGAGGGAAGGGGATTGCAGCCCCTAAGCAATTTGTAGCCCCTTTGCTTTGAGGGGCTGCATTGACCAAGAGAGGATTAAGACTGTTGCCAACATCACCCCGCACTCTTCAGTATGAATAACGGGGGCAGTGCTGCTATGGAAGCCCAGGAATGTTTTGGAGCTGGAGAGGAGGGGGAAGCACATGTCTGAGGGGAGAATGGCTTACTTTTCAGTTGAAACTAAACTAAAATAAAATTAAAAATTTAAGGTAAAATAAAATGAAACAAAGTAGGTTCCAATCAAATCCATCAATAAATAAAATTATTTGAAACAAAATAATAAACAAAACCACACAAAAAATAAAATAACATACACATAACACAAGGAGAAGCCAGGGGAACAAAATCCCCAGGGATGGGTTAAGGAAGAGCACTGAGGGGACTCTGCCCCCCAGTGTCAAGGAGTCCTGGAATTTCGGGTTTTGCCATGAGCTATACGCTGAATTGTTGTGGGTTTGTGTGATTTTTTTCATTTTTACATAGGGAAAAAAAAACAATCCAAACCACTGTTTTCTCCATTTCCAGCCTTTCTTTGGCCATGCCAGGCTGAGGAAAGGACACTCACCACAGGGATTTGCAGGTGGAAGTTGTGGCATAAAAACTGAGAGCTGGAGCCCCTTCTTGCTATGAAATTTGCGGGGGGCGGGGCGGGTAGATAGATATCCAAGATGCACAGGGGAAACAGGAGGCTTTTCCCCATGGTGAGTGTTTTGGAGGTGGAAAACCATCCCTATGGTATGAGGGAGAGTTTTGGGGTAGAAAAAATTGCTTTTGCTGAATATGTTTTTAAAAAAGATCCTGTGTTTTGGGTTTTTTTTCCTAGGGAATCCTCCAAATGAAAGGGCTGAACCAGCCGTGACATTTTCCTGCAGGAGAGTGGTCGTTTGCAGCCACTAATGAAAAGGATTCAACATGGGCTAATAAAGAGGAATGAATTCCTCCAATGGCCTAATTTCCCACCTTCAGCCAGGCTTGAGCCAGCACTGTAGGCACATCACAACAGGATTTTTTTTTTCACATCTTTCCCACTAAATGCAAACAAACAAAAAAACCCCAAACAAACAAAAAAAACCAATCACACACACACCTCAAAAAACAACCCACCAAACAAACCAAACCAAACAAACCAAACCAAAAAAACAAACCAAAACCAACCAAACAAAAAAACAACATCCTGATGCAAAGAAATACAGCCATTTCCCACTTGGAAAAACCCAATTTGCAGTACTTAGGCGGTTTAAGCATCATTTCCCTTCAGTAGCATAATTTTTTTGGTCCAAAATCCATTTGGAAGTCCCAGCCCCATTGTTGCATAAAGTCAAAAAAACACTTTAGATGCGAAAAAATTGCAATCAAGAAGTGATGCTGCTGGACCAGTCCCTGCCAAGCTGCTCCCACACCAAGAAGAAAGGGGGAGGATTAATTTTTACCTCTTTTTTTCTATTTTTTAAATGGGTGATACACCTCCTGCTAAAGCAGAAAACCCAGTGGGATGACTTGTCCATTGTTTTTTATATTTCCCATCACATTTTTCCAGCAATATCCCTCCAGGTAGATCCAAAGATACTTATAGCTGATGCTTCTGCCATGGTGCAATCATCAAAAATTAACAAAAATCCTCCATTTTGTGTGGAGGGAGTGGACCTAGGAGGGCTAAGAAAATCCTCGTGTGCATTTGACACCTAATGATATATACAAACTGCTGGATAGAGGAATATTCATCAAAAAAGGTTCATTTTAAAGACAAAAATTTCCTTGGAGGGTCATTTTGGCTGGTACCCAAAAGTAAGCATCCAGATTTGGGCAATGAGTCCATGCAAGGGACTAGGCAACAAATTTTCCCCCACTTTTCTAGGTGGGAAATACCTCTCACAAGGTATTTTTTTGCATGTTTTTGACCTTCAAATTAAGGCTGTAAAAACTCTAAAGGTAGAGGGGTTTTAGTTTTTCTTATCCCACAAATGCTTCAAAACTCCTCTTGGAAGGCCAAAGAGAGGGTGATTGTATTCTCAAATTACTTCTTTTGCTTTGAGACAATGATTTCCGTCATTGGGAGACCTACAGCAAATAATCCCTTTCATTTTCCTGGTAAAGACTGAGTTTATTCCACACTTCCATCTGCCTTTTCAGACCTTTCAGCCTCATACTATTTAAATATTTGGAGTACAAATATTTTAATTCTTTCAATTACGAGCTGCAGTTTTTTGGTTCACAAGCCCGTGCAGCCCTGGCCATTGACAGAGGGTTAAACCTTAACCTCAAACCTTAATACTAATTATATTAGAATATTGTTACTGTTACATCATAAATGTATGTTCTAATACTCTAAATAATAACATATCACTTATATAATTATGTATTACTTATATAATTATACTATTTACATAATTAGAATATTACTTACAGCAATTATGCGGTAACATTCCTGCATATATTACAAAATTATATACTATTATCCCAAAAATGACATAAAAAGGGGACTGGAGGAGCCATCCATCCCTTGCCCATCACTGTTTGTCACTGTCCACATCCTGTGCAGTTCAGATGCACGAAGTTCACATTTCAGGTTAATATGTGACTTTACTCCTTGTTCAGCCCCACCCAGCTTTGCCTCCAAAAAAGGCTAATTTGAGCCTTTTTTGAGAGGGAATATTCTGGAGGGGAGGGAGATGCTGTGAAATGAAGTCCATGAAGGAGCTCTACCACCATTCATCATGATCAATAGTTATTGTTGCTAAAAATTAGGTAATTGCTAATTCCCCCCTTCCTGTGTGTTAATGCATTACAGGAATAGTGGATTAATAAAGCATTACAACAGCAAATGCATCGACGTATTGATGCAGTGACGCATTAATTAATGCACCACCGAATTGATGCAATAATCATGCATTACACTAACAAGCCATTAATTAATGCATTAACTAATCCATGCACACTGCAATTAGCCTGCATCACCTGTAGACAGCCCTCTTGTCAGCCTCCAGCTGTGCCTGAGGGTCACCGCCCGTGGCTGGCACCGGCGTGTTGGCCCCTGCTGCCGGCGTGGCGAGGTGCACGGGCTGTGCCTTGGTGGGCTGCTGGGCTGTGGCCGTCATCTGGGAAGGGGAGGGAACAAAGCAGAGAGGAAGAGAAGAAGAAAATAAAACAAAAATAGGGTTTGTTGTACTTTTTCTGCCAAGTTCTACAGCCTCCTGCATGGAATTTTGGAAATTCAGGAGGAGGAGCACTGTGATGGGGCTCTGAGCAGGATGGTTTGGGGGAGATAAAATATGTATTTGCATTTTATCTTAGTCTGGAAAGAGCAAATTTAGGTTTTTGCCACATTTTTTTCTGCTTTTTCCACTTTTCACTTGGGGAAAATACAGAAAACAGTCCCATCATCCTTATTGCATGGGATAATTTAGGAAGGGATGTTTCAGAGAAGCCCCAGATTAGATCAGCTGCAATGCTGCAGCTTGCCAGTATTTTTAAAGCCGGTATTACTGTCTAGATACACCCATTTTCAACTCTTCCCCAAATTTAGATCAGCTTCTTCCAACTCGCCAAGCCCAGAAACGAGTCATCTTGGCCCTGGGAGAAGACAGCCAAAAAAAATCAACCTTTTTTTTTGGTACCCGTGCCCAAATCATCCATCTTTATCCCCAGTGCTGCCCTGGATTGCTGACATCATGAGAATCTGCTGTGTAATAAACCATCCAGACAACAAACACAGTGTTTATTTTAAAAACTGCAATGATTTTAGGTCTTTAAGATGCGAGAAGTGCCATTGCCAGTGCTCCTGCAAATCCTTCCAGCATCATCCCAAAACTGCCACCCTCTGGTACATCTGTCTAGGGGCTATTTTGTCTTAAAATTAGCAACTCTATTTAAAATATTGAATGCTTTGCTGCCAGACTTCAGACAAGTCCAATATGGGCTCGAATTTGAAGCAATTTGGGTTCAAATCCACCAGCAGTGCCTCAAATCCAGTGGTTTTAGCATAAAATCTCAGCAGAAAATTAATTCAAAATGGTTGTTTAACCTGCTTTGCTGTGGGAATTTGTAAAAAAATATTTGCCCATTTTCATGGGTAAGGATTCAATCATCCCTCAGGTTGGGGAGCAAAAGGAAGCTCTGGCTCTTGCTAAATATTAGATTTATAATTTGCTTAGTGTCTAATATACTTACATGTACTTATTTCTGTGTCTATATGTAATTATATATTATATATATATAATGTTTCTTCATTTGTGTGATTTTGATATAAATAATACCTATTATTTATTTGTCTGATACACTTCTATATTAATTTCTGTGTTTATTTATATAGAAATGGGTTTATATCTATTATTTATGTATGTATGTACATATATATTTTGCCTGATATGCTTCTAAATTTGTGATTATTAATATATAAAAATGTTCATATACATAAATAT
>VYZS01020652.1:18602-30100 GCA_013400695.1 Neodrepanis coruscans | reverse complement strand
ATGCTCAAAGATGTAAAAATGAAAACGTTATTAAAATTATTATAAAAATGTATTTAAAATATGGAAAAATGCAAAAATATGTTTACAAATATGTGAAAAACTAAAATATTTTTTAAATTTAGAAAATACATTTAGATATTAAAACATTACAGAAGTTCTAAAATTATATTAAAAATGTTCTTAAAAATATGTTTAAAAGGTAGAACATGAAAAAATGTCAAAATTTATTAAAAATGTAAAACAAAATTGTAAAAAACAATGTAAAACTTAAATTTAAAAATTAATAAAGAAATAGTAAAGAAACATTTTAAAATTCCTGTGTTTTTGCAAGGCTCCTGGGTAAAGCAGATATTTTTGAGATGCTACTTGCTAGGCTCTGCTCAAGCTGGGTATGATAGTTCCAGGTTTGAGTATTACATTTCTGAGGTTCAGGTATGATATTTCTGTGGTTTTCCCTTCTTCTGGAAGGAAATCTGCTGCTGGTGTCAGCATCTGCCTCTCAGGTTCTGGGAGGGCTTCCTGCAGGTTTAAATGCCATAATCCCCCTTCTTTAGGCATTTTTTTTAAGACTATTGCCAGAGACATCAAGTCCAGAGAGCAAATTGCCTAAATCAGCAACATTAACCCCATTCCTTAGTGTTTCACTGGGAAATTTCTCCACTGCCACCATACATGCTGAAAACAGTGGTTCTGAGCCCAAAAACCTGCTCCTACTGAAAAATCCTAATCTCCACCCAATTTTTAACCTGTCACTTCTTAAAAAATACTTTGATATTAAAAAAAAAAAACAGCTATGTTCATAATTTTTCAATTTTGTCCCTGTTATAACGACATAAAAAGAACTGCTTTTGGGGGGTCAAAGATGCTTTTATCACTTTCTGTGATAAAAAATCAACTTCTCCATCCAATTATTATTTTAAAAATATGTTTATAGAATTATTGATTGATTGATTGATTTGTCATTTTTTTCACTATTGTAACCATTTCTGAGGGGAGAGAAGATGCTTTTTATCCATTTCAGTGCTAAAACGTATGAAAAATTTCCATCTCCACCCAATTTTTAATAACCTTTTTTCTTAAATATATTTTTATAGTAGATAAATAAATTCCCCACCCCAGTTTTTGTCCCTGTTGTAACCACCTAAGAACTTTCAGTAGGGCAAAGCTGCTTTCATGGCTTTCAGTGCTGAAAATAACTATCTTTAAGACAACTTCTTTTTCCTAACTTTGCCAATGAAATGGCTGAAGACTCTTCCTTATCTTTTTAATTTAATTCATTATGGAAAACATACGGATTTTATGCAGACTCTTTAATTTGCAACAGGTAAGAGTATAAAAAAATGCTCCATGTTACACTCCCTGAACAGATTCAGGTGACTATTAATCATTTTTTTTCCTCCAGAAGGCAGGTTTTCATTTCTACTTCATTTTTGCACATTTCTGACAGTAAGGGTGACGGCTCTGCCTCTGCCATAAATCATGAAAGAAAATCTGCCCAAATCCCTGTTTTTAGCACTCTTTTCCCCAAAAGATTCCATTGATGAGAAGGAGCTCATTGTAGCTCTAATAACTGATAACTTTTTTATTTCTTGCCAGTTCTCCCCACCTCTTTCCCAGCCTTGGGGAGAAAAAAATTTGCTTTTTGAACTGTTTGAAATCCCAAATTTTCAGGTGAAAAGTTCACAGGAGTCATAGATGAGTCAAAAAAATCAACTCTTGTCTGCAGCTTTCCCTCCAAACCCACTAAACAGAAAGAAAAATGACTGAGCAATCCCCTTGATAAGGAAAAAAAAAAAGGAAGGATTTGGTCAACAGTGCTCCTGAGGGTCCCCAGAATTCAGTGTATTAGAACAGGGGGCAACTAAAGGACAGGGAGGGAGAAGGTGGAGGGGATGCCACTGTAGGATGCTACAGAAAATGTCGGCTATTTCAAAAGTCCGTTAAATTGCCCATTAGGACTAAAACGGCCTCGCAGTTCCCCACCGCGTAAGAGAGAGAAAAAAAAAACTGGGAAAGAAAGCCCTACTCGGAGCAAAGCAGCGAAGCGAGTAAATGATGACACAGAAGTTGGAGGAGCCATAAAAACCCCACCGAGGTGTCGTTTGTGAGAAGTGACCTTTTCCCAGCGAAGGAAATGAGCAGAAAGGAGACCCCGGTGGCTTCAAGGGGGGTGTAAAAGTCAATTTATTTATTTTAGCTTGCAGAGAACAGGCTTGGGATTCTGAGTTTTTTGGGGATTTTTTTTCCTGGCATCAGAGATTTTTCTGCTTTTGCAAATGAAAAATAAAACAAATGGAGGAAAACTAAAAATCTTCTGTATAAGAAAAAAAATAAAAGCTGCTTTGAACACAGAGCTGGCTTAGCACTCAGTATGGATTATCCCTGTTTAGTCACTGAATCTGGGAAAGAGGAAATGTGATATAAATTGCCCCTAAAAAATATTGGAATGGGCCGCAAGGATGGGCACAGGACCATCTCTGAAATCCAAACTCAACCCCCAAGTCCAGCCCATCTTGGTGCTCCAGTAGAGTTCCTCTTAGACAAACTCCTCGTCTTAAAATAACTTAACTCCACAGCAATGCTTGGAAAAATTATTTGACCCCTTAAAGCACCACTGGAGTTGAAATCTTTCCTCTCTCCTGCCACAGGCTATTAAAAATGCCTTTGAAATAAATCAGATGTTGAAACAGTCAAACATTTTGTCTTTGCAGCTAATTAACCAGCTGGTTGCAAATATACCACTCAGTTGGCTCTCCAAGAAGACCCAATGACCCCAACATAAGACAGAAAGGGCCAAAAACATAGTTTGACCCAAAACCTTCCAATCTTGGAGACTGTGTCAAAAGGAGTTTCAATTTTGCCAGTCTGTGACATGAATGTTCTGGAGTGAAATACTTTGTAATGGCCATTATTTAGGAAGGCAGGGTAATTAATGCAGGAGTTGGGAGTCCCTAGGGGTCCAGAGAAGCCCACGGGTGCAGGAGGATACTCACTGGTGGGGTGTCTTGGTAAGGAGGAGGAGGCACTGTCTGGGTGGCCATCATCGTCAAAGCCGGCGCTGGGGAGACATGGTGCATCCTGGGTGTGAGTTACATCGAGAACCTGTGGGCAGGAGAGGAGCTGCTGGATTAAGAGGGATCTCTCCCCTCAAAAAATTCCACGTAAAGGGGAAAAAAAAAAGAGAGAGAAAGGAGAAGTGATGGTCCTCTCACGGGCACCCTCGCACAGCACTCCACCACGCAGTCCCTGGAAGAAACCCGAGAAGATTTAATGACCCTTATCATGCCTTGATGATTATTGAAGATTTGTAATTTTGGATAAGGAATGCATTGGGGCCAAAGCAAAGTAGTAGTCACTGGCAGGGAGATCTTCACTAGATAGCATTCAGACAAAGGGAGAGAGCTTGGAGATGATGGCTGCTACTGGTGAACCTTGTTATATTTTCCCTCCTGTGAACCCTGGTGCACTCAGAGCATTTTATTTTCACATCTCATGTTTAACCACAGTGCCTAAATTGGGATTTCCACTCCCTTTCCAGTTTTTCCTCCTTTTTTGGAAGTAGGAAGACCAATCAAAAATGCAAAACTTGCAATTTTCTGAAATTACACACTACTCCCCCTCCCCCCAAATTGTGCATCTCTTTGCCTTTGGCCATCACGGAGTCACAGCCTCAAGCACTGCATGCTCAGTCCAGAAGTGACATTGACTATCTGATGTGGAGTTGATTCCTATGTTGTGCTGTCCAACCAAGTTGATTCTTACATTGAGATGACCCCATAGTGGTGGAAGGCACAGAAATGTGGAAACTCTTGCTAGATTTGAACCAGGAAGCAAACCTGGATTTTGCAATCCCACAAACCTAGAAGACAGTCTTCATGCTACCCTCCACCTCTCTGGAAGTTGCTGTTTTCTATAAACACACAGTTATTTTGGGGAAAAACAGACTACTTTTTCTTATCTTCAGGTCCAAAGGAGAGGGGGAAAAGTGGAAAGCTTGGATGGTAGAAATCCCTAAGGATAGAC
Organism: Neodrepanis coruscans; assembly: GCA_013400695.1. Lineage (NCBI taxonomy): Eukaryota > Metazoa > Chordata > Aves > Passeriformes > Philepittidae > Neodrepanis > Neodrepanis coruscans. The sequence goes on along the minus strand of VYZS01020652.1, from coordinate 26,077 downwards.
CTTGTGGCAGATGTGACCCAAAAGCAACTCTTGGTCCTGAAATATCTCTTCTCCCACTATGTCACTGCAGCTGTATGGTTGCTTTAGAAGAAAAGTCAATAATCTTGCTTCAATCCTTTAAAAATCCCTGCCCTGTCCTTTCTGCAGCTTTGGGGCCAAGGCACAAAGCTACCCACCAAAGTCTTCCCAGATGCTCCAAAAATGCACTTCTCCTGCAATGTATCATTTCTCAAATTGCCCTGTTGCAATGCTCACTGACACATTGGCTTCTACACTGGCTTCTCATCTGGAGAAGAGCCACAGCATCATCCCATGAAGAAATGCAAAAAGTTATATAAAATCCTCTAATATTGTGATGGGATATAACCAAAAAATAGTGTCAGTGTCACTTTCGCCATTAAATCGAGACGTAGGAAAATATAAGGCAGAGGAATAGGGACACCAATGAACTCAGTCAAAACCAAGGCACGTTTGGGAATCTCTGTGAAAGATACACAATATTCTGGTCTTCTTCATAAGGTCCACGTTTTTTGGTGGGCAGAGATACAATATTCCAGTCTTCTCCTTGAGGCTTCAGGCTTTACAGGAACCACCAAGTTCACAAATGCACCATATACACACAGCAAGCCAAGTGCTGTATGCGTGGGATGAACATCAACCACTTTTAATTATTTTGCATGAATAAATGAGGTTATCCTTGTTCTACTTTGCTCAAATATGGATAATCCTGAAGTGAGTATTAACACCCAACATCCCGTGCCCTGTGAAGGTAGATCAGGGTTCTTGCATGACATGGACCTCTTGCAGTGAGAGGAATACTGCATTTACAGGATTAAAATGATGATTTTCATCTTTTTTTCCCCAAGAGCAAAATAGCAGGAGGCAATATTATCTGCTCCTGCCGGAACTTGCAGCTTAGAATCTTTGGTGTCCAATGTCAAACTCAGCTCACAGCTCCAGGCACATGAATATCTGCATCATCACAGGGCAACACCAAGGGGAAAACCTCCCTACCAGAAATAGCTGCAGCTGGGGAAAAGTAAAATTTGGCACTGTGACAGTCTGGCCATCTGCATGGGAAGCTAAAAAAAAATAAAGACATTTCTATTTTAGGAAAAAACCCTGCTTGGCATCTATTGTTCCTGCCAGGAACAAGCCTACAACCAGCGATTTATTGTGGGGTGTGAGTTTTTGGGTGAATATATTCCCAGAAGGTGGCAGTCCGGAGCCCAATATAATTGCTGAATAACATCTAAGCTTCTCAAATCAAACCATTCACTGGGGGTTTTGGCTGTTGATTTATTTCGAGAATAGGACTCACAGCCAAATGTGGAAAAAAAAAAAAAAACTATAAAAGTGAGGGACAGCTCACCAAACCTTTGCCAACTCCTTTCAGCTCATCTCAAGGCAATCCTCAAATCTTGGATAAAGAGTGAATTTTGGGGGGCTGGGGATGAAGGAGGGCAGGAATTGCAGCCAACCCCTGGGGCACAGAGGAAAGAAAAGGTGAGCAATAAAACCCATAAAGGCTCTTTCATTTCCGGAAGCACCAGTACTTTAACATTTTGGCAACAACTTGAGATCAAAGTATCCTGAATTTCCTTATGAAATAAATTATTTCAGCTATCCCCGAAATGTTGTCATTACACTGGAAATGTATTTCCTGAAGAGCTTGTGCCTGTCTAAAACAGTCTCAGATGTATAGGCTGGGTTTTGTTTTTTATTTTAAAACAATACATCACATCCTTTTTTAAGTAAAAATAATTAAACATTAAGTTGAGAAGTTAAGATTTTTTTTCTGTGTGGTCACTGATGCCTTACCTTAAAATGTTTAAAAAAATCAAAATATTGTCAGTGACCAACCCCCAAGTGAATATGACCTTCTTGATTAATAAAACAGCCATAAAACCATATTGAAGGGCTGAATGTTAAAAAAAAAAAAATTAAAATCCCGTTTATAGACTCCATGTCACCATTTTCAAAGAAAAATGTTAATATTTGATTTGCAAAGCACAACTTTTTTTCCCAAATCAATTGGAAAATGAGGATAATTTTTTCTAGCTCATTCGGCAGCTTCTGCCCCACAGCAACATGTACAATTGATCACGGAGGATTCAACATGAGAAATCAGAAAAACAACTTTTCGGGCATTTCTTCCCCTCCACCTGAAGCTTCAAAATTATTAGGGATACTTTAGGATGTTTTTTTATTGGCCATGGAATGCATTCTTCTGTATTAACAGAGGATTGCCTTTTCCAAAGGGGCTTTTTTTGAAGAGAGGATGCTGTGGGATTTGCAGTTATGCTGTGTCAGTCACGGTCCCTTCACAGTTTTTAATATCACTGTCTTCACAGAGGGTCTGTACAAGCAGAAGTTTATGATATATGCATTCAGCTAAGTTAAAATGAAGAAATACAGGGGAGGAGGGAGGGAGAGGGTCCTCCAGAGAACAAGACATCTTGCTCAGAACCGTGAGGACAAGTTCACTCTTGGCAGGTGAAGTCAACTCTTGACTTGCCATAAAGTGAATTAAGAATGACCCTTCTGCTCCTGAGCATCCCATTTCTATCCACCAATCTTCACCCTTTTTGCCCGTGTTTACCAAAAATTCATGTTACCCTGAAAGATAAACAGGGTAAAAAGTCTTCATAAGCTGTTAAAGGGACTCCTTTATGCCACCCTGAGCTCATTAAAAAACCCACAAATGTTATCACATGGTCAAAACCAGGGAAGAATTCAATTTTTCAAGACATCACTTTTTCTTGGCCATTCCTCACGTTCAAGGTTGCTTCCAAGTGGGCTCATGTAATGCCTCATCTGGGGAGATCAGAAGCATTTGTGCAAAAGATACCACTGTGCCACCAAATAGCTTTAATTTATTTTAGGAGTATTTAGTAGCCAAATTTCCTCTATTCAAATCCAGGATTTTGCACCGGGACCATCCCATTTTCTTGCACTGGGAATATCTTTGCTCTTGGCCAAGATGCTGCATTTCCTAAATGCTGACCTTCATACCCTTCCTAGCACCCAGTTATCAAGTTACTGCCCAGTAAAAAAGGATAAATTGAGTCTGTGCTTCTGCTACAACCATGGACTAAAGCAGATGGCAATTCAATATTTCTGCAGAAAAAACTCTGGATCTCTTTTCTATTTTTCTCCTAAAAAAGTAGTTGGTCAATGCATAAGCACTGGGATAAAAGGGAGAGGGAAATGCTGTGTCAGATAATGTCAAAAACTCTTGACAAGAACCAGTTTGGAATGTCACGGTATGGGCCCCTGGGCACGGGGAAGGGAGCATTTACTTATTTTTCACCTAAGTATTTAATATTTTTATTTATTTAATATTAATTATTAATTTCCATTTTTATATAATATTTTCCAATCCTCCTCCCAACTCCAGCTCCAGAGAAAGGAGGGAGCTGCTACAATGAATTTCTGATGAGAACAACAATTACCACTAAATATTTCTCTCCTCTCCAAAGATACCCTAAAAGGCTCCAGGGACATCTCTGCAACATAAACATGAGAATAAAACCTGCAAGAGCCAGTCAGAACTTCAGTAGATAAGGTTAATGTACCTTGAACTGCAGCATTAAACAACTTTGCTCATTTTGTTAAGTGGAGAGCTGAGATACCTACATACATTTTAAAGTGTTATTTTTATAGGGGAAGACCATTAAAACACCTTCCAAAACAAACTGGCGCAGAGAAACATCAAAGAAGCTTCTTCAAAGTAACCTGAAAATACTTGCATTTTGTGCAACCCAGCCCTTTGCTCAAGAGAAGTTTCCAAAAGAGCAAATTGTGAATTTTTTCACAGGGCAAATAAAAAAAAAAAAGCTTTGAAGTGAAGTATAGCTAAGGAACCCCAAAATGCAGAAACATCGTCTTACTGGACACAAATTATCCGAAAAATTCTCTAGTTGCCTTGAAAGTGCTTGTTAAACATAGAGAGCAGATGAATTTTCCAATCGTTCTTCTCTGTGAGCAATTACCTGTGAGTAATTTATGTCCAAAATCTAGCCCTATGCTTTCAAACCTTGGCTTGTGCTCTTTGTTTTCCACCACAAGCTGCTAATTCCATGAGGAAGGACTCACTGAGCACCCACATTTCCACCATACAAACACGCTGGTTCTACAGTGGGTAGGCCCCACTCCCAACATTCTTCCCAGGTTCAGAGGAGCTTCTTGGAGGAAAATAGATGATGATGATGATGATGATGATGATGAATAAATATGGTAAGTTTTGGAGACATGGGCTGGAAGAAGAGGTTTAAGTACAGGTCTAAGGGGAACCAAGTGCTGGGAAACTGGGATATTTGTGGATTTTACAACACTTCTTTTCCAAGAGCAAAGGCAATGCTGTTGCTTGAGGATGAGTTGCTGAGAGGAAACACACTCTAAAACTCTCTTGCTCCAGAAAAATTTAACCATCATCCAAGCTTTTCCTTCCCAAAATGACAACTGCAGTCCTTCACCAACGTCCTGCCTTTGGCCAGGAAAGACTTAATTTTTACAGCAGCCAGGAGGGGCACATGACCAGACACTATTGTTATTTGATATCATCTTACATCATTGCCAGGGGTGGGGGAAAGGGACTTTTGCTCCAGCTTCCCAGAAGAAGGGCATTCCTTTCTGGTGGAGCAAGCATTGCAGGTGGAGGAGTACAGTAACAGACTGGAGGGAAGAGTTTGGGTGGCATGGCTGCGGTCAGGTCGAGCTCCATGCTCTCTTGCACACTTTTGTTACTAATATTGTTGCTGTTACTGTTTGTTTTCTTGTCTCATTGCTGTTTCCAGTAAACTGTTCTTATCTCAGCCTGTGATTTTGTCTTCTGTGCCTCCAGTTCTCCTCTCTGCTGTGTGGTTTTGGGTGGTGGGGCACTAAATTGGGGAATACCATTCTTAAACCATGACAACAAATTTCTCCATCAGCGCAGGTGCAAATCAGACCATCTGCAACCTGAACACAGATGTGCACCAGTGATTCTAGAAAAGATCTCACCACAAACCATGCAAGGACTTTTTGTAACTGTTGCTGCAGCCCATAAACAGCCAATGATCAATAGTGCAATTTTTCATATTTTTAAATATAGTTCTAATTTAATGTCTTTTTGGGGTGTTTATTTTGCAAATCAAAGCCCACAGGCTACATGTATATCTCCCAGCACCTGCATGAGTAGCACCAGATAAACACAGATGGAAACCTGCTTTTTGGTGGATTTGCAGGAATTGGACTAAAAGCCACTGAGCCAAGCCAACCACAGAAACACAGGAGAGAAGTGTGGGAGTGTGCAAAGATTTCCCCACCCTGTGGGAAAGCCCAGCAAGGCTGCAGCACACCTAATAAAAGCCTCTCCTCCCTTAAATCTGCCTCATTTCTTCCTACAGTCTGCTATCACAGTTGGAAATTTTCAGTTTGGGAGTGGGAAAAAAATCCCTCTGGAGCCAGATGTTTTCCTCTTTCCCATTTGGCAGATAAATCTGAGCTCCTGACTCACTGAGTTTCTCCTCTGCATCCCTCTCTTGCAGTTCTCTTCCTCCTCTTGGTCTAATCTTCCCCCTGAATTTCCCTTTAAAATGTAAAATTCCCTATGAGAAACTACTGACCAGAAGACAAAAAATAAGATTTTCCCTGATGCTCGCCAGGCTTTATGGTATCTGCAGAGAGTTGTCCCCATCTAAACCCCATGCCAAGACACTACGGATTGCAAGCCCCTACATTAATTGCCTCAGTCGAAACATCTTTCATTTCCCCATTTGAAAGCAATTTTTTTGCCATATTTCCAGCCTTGATGACAAAGGAGAAGTTTGAGATGTGACACGGTGATTTATACAAGCTCCATCCTTCTAGGGAGTTACAAGGGGTTTCAAACTCCTTTAATGATGTTTCATAACACTTTCTTCTCCGTTTATTCCAAATGGGAGTAAATCTCACCCTGGTCTGAACTCAACTCAGTGAGGAAATTGGGGTCAAAATAGGACTGGAAAGTGTTCATGGTCTGAGAGGGATGAGCCAAATTTTTTCACATCTTTTTTTACACAGTAGAAAAAGGTATGGCCTGGCCTTGGAAGTGCATCTCCATGATCATATGGGCCTCAGGAGGAGGAAAGCTGAAGCAGCTTTGTGCTTGGAAATTGGGAGGACTAAAACACAAAGTGTAGAAAGCCAAGTTGTTTCTAAGAAGAAATCTTCAGGAGAGGCAATTTCTACAATTAACCACTTAGAGTGATGCCAGTCTTGTGTTCCAGAAGGCAATTACGTGGACACCCACTATTACATCTTTCTGTGCCTTCAGTGGGAGGTGCCCAGACCTTGTTGGCACAATTTGCTGAGCCATTTGGGTTTGGCCTTCTTGATGAAGATACTTCCAGACTAGGCTGCACTTGGGTCCTCCACAGTCACATGCTTGTGTTCGCCACAGGCTCCTCAGTTTCCACCAACGAGAACAACCCAACATGCCTAAAATACATGGCAGGGTACCAAGTGCTTCCATGCAAGCACTAGGCAGCTCACACAGAAATACAGATTGGAAAGAGGGCATCAAGGCAGGGAGGATCCCCACAAGAACTGGTCATTATGGTGACCCCAAGCCCCCACAAACTCACCAGAGAAGCTGTTTCAAAGTGAACCCAACCTGTATCTTTACCAGAAAGGGGGTAAAATCAGACTAAGGAGAAATTCATCACTTCTTTCATCATGTGGGCTTATTTGGCCAAGAAAGGTCACCAGCAAGAATCAGGGCTAAAAGGGCAGCCTGGGGGAAACAATCCTGCCCTTACCAGCTCCCTTTTATTCAAATGGATTTTCAGAAGAGACAAGACTCAAAAGAAAAGACTCAAAGAAAAGATGCTCTGCTGCACTGTGGACCGAATGAAGGTCTGGAGTTTTCCCTTGGGAAGCCCTCATCCTGAATATCATTGGTTTTAGAAGATACCAGGCACTTTTGCAGGATATTTGCATTAATTGAAGGCAGCACCTTCATTTTCAGTGACCAAAGATTTCTCTTTGCTTCTATAGCAGGGAAGTTGCAGCCAACAGGGTCTTATTTTGTCACCTGCTGGCTGCCTCTAGTTTTGGCACAGATCAAGCACATTTGTCACTCTGTCAAGCCCTAATTTTAGTGATCAGGGTTGACTAAAGGACTGTGAGACCCTCGGTTTCATGTATATCTTACTTTAAGCTCTGCATTTCAGTTATTTTTAGCTGGTAACTGTTTCTCTGCATCCTACCGCTGACAATGCCAAAATTTTGTGGTGATAACAGCCCATATTTCAGAGTATTTTCATAAAAATATATCTGTGTATTCCTCCAGAATGGCTATGGCTTGTAGGGCTCTTAACAGCATGTTATCAACACTTGTTATGGGATGAAACAAGCCTTCAACTGTGAAAACATATTTTCCTTTTTCTCCAGTTTTTCCCTCTTCTGGAGGAGAGGGAGGGTTGTAGGTTTTTTTTGGGGGGGGGGGTTTA
>VYZS01020652.1:7201-18537 GCA_013400695.1 Neodrepanis coruscans | reverse complement strand
GTTTTAAACCTCTGTTTTGTATTTCATAAAAAGGCAGGCAGGCTCCAGACTTTGCAATGAGACACGGCCCCAGTTCTGCACATCCCACCGGGATGTGTGTGCGGAGGCAGCGGCAGGGCTGGGGGGGAAGCCCTGCATCATGTGGGGGGGGTGTCCCTATTCCATCCCGCGGGCGGCAGGACCGACTCCCACCTCCCCCCCGTCGGTTCGCTCCATGGCATCAACAATGGGTGCGGCACGGGGGGATCCGCCCTCGTCCCGCGGCGGCCGGCACCAGGCTGGGGGGGTGCCGCTGCCAGTGCACGGCCATGGGCCGCGGCCACGGCCCCACCGGCTCACCCTGCCGGCATGGGCGCAGTGCGGGAGCAGCATGCCCCAGTCCCAGGCACTGCCAGCGGCAGGAGCCGCTGCTGAGCACCGGCAGGTTTAGCCCGGATGTCCCCGGCACACGTGTGGTGGGTTTCCCATGCGCGTGAAATGCCGCGCTGAGCAGAGAATGCTGGCAGCCCTCGCGAGCAGCTGCTACTGCCGCTGTCGCGCAGGGTGAGGGCAGCCCGGTGCCAGTGCCCATGGCGCTCACGGGTGGCCCCATCGCCCCTCAGGCCCTGGCCACGAGGCATTTTGGTGGGAAGCATTGCCATGTTGCCTCATGGCGAAATCTGGTGGGGTGGGGAGGTTCCCGGGCGCCGTTTGCCAATCCAGAGGTGACCTGCACCCAGGAGGGAACCCAAGATCGTGTGGGATTAGACTCCCTATAAAGCAGCGATCTCGGAAGCCCTCCTTCATTCAGGGCTCGTCAGCCATCGGAGCTGCATCTCCGCTCATCTTTGCTCAGCGTTTTCCCACGGCTCAAGCAGCAGCACAGCTTCAGTGGCAGCGGAGGCAGCATGGGAGCTGAGGACCACGTCGCTCACCAGCTGGGGTATTTCTCTCTCCCTTTCGGGTTTTCCCCTCAGGGTTTCTTTTATTCTCCTGTTTTCCAGGAAACCTCAGAGCAAAGACCATTTCACTTTCCTCCCTTACTCCATCAGCCCAGCAGCCAGCCCCGAAGGAGCACAGTCTCTCCCCCTTGCATTTTGTTGTCAGGTTTTTTTGTCTGTAGAATAAATTCTGTTGGTTGTTCTTGATTTCTATTGCATTCTCTCATCATTTTTAATGCCCCTAGTGTCCAAACCAGGACAAAATTTTAAATCCAGAGCTTTAAATTCAGACTCCCCGCACAGACCAATTTCTTTTAAAAAGAAAAAGAAAAAAGCAAAGAAGTGTAATTCTCCCCTGAATACTCACTGCATTTAGGGAAGGGTTGATACAATTTAAATGTACCAGAACATGGCAGAAATTCCCTCAAATAAAGACACACTGGAGTCTTTAACACATCTCACTCAATCAGTACATATAATTATATATATAATTGCTTGTAAAGAGAAGCAGCCTTACTGTTTTTGGGGTGCTCAGAGAGCAACTGCCCTGGAAGTGTCCTCCCACGGCACCAAAAACTCAGTTTTCTGGGTAGGGATCACAACCTGTAAAAGCAAAGGATGAACTGTTCGAATATTGAGATAAAACGAGAAGGCAAAATATGAAGCAAAGGATGAAGATCTATAATAGGAAAGGTCTTTTGGCAGTGGCAGTGAGGTCATGGGGGGCATGTCTGCTCTTAATGCACTTTTTTTGAAAGATGATGGGGAAAACTTAGGTGGGAACAACCCCTGGGGGTGAAAGTAGAAATAATGTCTGAGCTAGATCAGGGCTTTGCACCAGAGACTTTGAACATCTCCAAGAAAGAACCAAACAAAATCAGATTTTTAGAGGTCGAACCAAGTTGTGTCCAGGAAATGAGAGTGTGCTTGTTGCTGGTCTACCCACACAGGATGAAGGTTGATGCAATCCTGTCTTGTCCCGTTCTTGAACACTCCTGAAGGGTGGCAAATCCTTGGTCCAGGATCTCACTGAGGGTTACTGCTACAATCCGTGTCTGAAAAGGAGAAAAAGGGAAAAAGCAACGAAACAGCATTGCTATTGGCCTTGCAATCATTTCATACCAGCTGTTGCCATTTTCCCGATTATTATCTTTGCCTGAGTGTAAACGTGATTCTATACTTTGTCTCAGACAGAGTGAACTGGAGAAGAGCTATTAACTCAAAAATGAGGGAGCTCTCAGTCACTATTTAACAAGGAGAAGTCCACACAAACATTAGAGATGATGTTGCAACTACCGAGAATCTGGCCTTTATAAGGTCAGGATTTCTAGAGCCATCTCAGTGGTTTCAGTGGAAAAATGAAGATGGGCTGAGCAAGGATCAGCACAGCCACTGACACAGGAGTGTTTTGTGTTTGATTGCAAAAAAAAAGGAAAAAAAGAAATAAAATTCACCAGATTTCTCAATATATATCACCTCTAGCAAGCCTCTCAGATCTCCAATATCCATCCGATAAATGTCCTTCAAGATACATCATCTCCAGATATTACCCCTATGTCAGGTCATAAACACCACCTGAGATCTCCAATATATGCCTGATTTATCTGCCTTGATATATCTCTATCTCTATTACCTGGTAGAGAGCTCCTCAGATTTCCAATATATGTCTGATATATGTCCCTTGATACACATAATCTCTGCCAAGCTTCTCTCATCTTCAGTCTACAGCTGACATATCCAGCCTGATACAAACCAGCTCAAGAAGCTCCTCACCAATACAGGTCCTCACCTGCCCCTCTGACATATACATCTCTGATATATCTCTGGCTGGAGTTCCTCAAATCTCTGTTATGTACCTGATACAATCAGCATGGTACACACAACTCCAGAGAGTTCCTCAGATCTTCAATGTACATCCAACATATCTACCTTGAAATACATAACCTGTCAGAGAGCTCTTCAGATTGCTGATATATGTCTAATGTATATATGTACATCTTGGTGTGCGGAACTGCTAATTGGAATGTACATATGCACCTCTAGCCACACACCACCTCCAGCAAGCTCCTCAGACGCCCAATGTGCATCTGATACACCTTCCAACATGCACAGCACCTCCCTGGAGGTCCTCAGATCCCCAAGACACACCTCAAAGATGTATCTCTGCTATACAATAGCGGCAGAGAGCTATGTTCTCATGTGGTGAGGCCAGATGGGAGATCCATGAGAATGGTTTCCCCTGGTTTTAATTCCATCACAAACTCCTTACAGTCACAACATGCACATTTCTGTGGTCTCACAGACTGTGTCCATCATCTTAGCCAAGAATACGGGTCCAAAAGAGAGTTCTATAGGGAAGCTTGCGTAGGAAGTGCCATTCTGGAAACATGGACATCATCAACATCATTCCCCAAGGAGATTTGGAAATAACTGGGTGATTTTGGAACAAAACACAGCAGAAACCATCAAACATGGAAAACTTGTTGAAAGGGTCAAAAGATCAAGGGGCCTCTTGATTTCTCAGGCCGCTGTAGGTCGTGCCAAGAGATTTAGTGACCTCATCTGGGCTACACTAAGCACTCAGAAAGGCCTGAGTGTAGAACTCTTCCACCACAGTATCAGGTGAAATATTAAGGTTATTTATGATAAAGAATTAAGGCTCATGCCTCGGAGAAGCATGCATGGGCTGACACCAAATACATATCGCGAACCCTGGGTTTTTCATTGGATTTGGCCTGACACTGTGATGAAAAGGTTCATGTTTTGCAGCAAGTCTTCATCCCCCTAAAGACTTTTTTCCATCCCACGTGAATGTTGTCATCTGGGCTTGCTGTGTGAAGAAAACTGGAGGAAACAGAGCAGATAAATATGTCTCTGTCAGAGTTAGAAGAGCTTTAGTAGACCAATTTTCATCCTTGGAGGTGATCAGGGCTGAGTCTTAGATGCTGCATAGATGCAGGACAAAAATATTTTGCAGCCTCTGCCATTTTTGTCCCCATCATGAAGAGCTCCAGGAGCCAACCCCACCAGGGACATCCCTTTGAACATCCTTGAAGAGGGAGAGAAGTCTTTTTGAGCTGGTGCACACTTTTAGGAACTTCAAAACGCACTCTTTGAAGTTTAGCAGAGGCCTTTGAAGTCCTCCCAATGCAAAAAGGGAATGGAAGAGATGCCTCCACCGCAGGCAAGACAAGCCAGCAAGACACATGGTGTCCCGGGTGCTCGTGGTTGCACTAAGCATCTGCCTGAGGGTCATAAATGAGACACCATTTCTAACAAGTCATCAGTCCCTCCAAATGATCTAAATCCTCATCTAGTTGACCTGAATAGCATCCAACAGCAGAGACAGGAGTCCAGTATCCTGGGACCTCAGCCTGTTCCCCAGATGCACAAAGCCAAAGGCAACCCTGTTAATAAAAATTTAATAAAGTGTAAGGGAATGCTAATAAAGCTGACATTTAGCAAATCAAAATCCAGGATTTTTGTGAAAAGTCTGCAATTTTAAATCAAGGCGACTTTTCCTGGCACATCACTCTGTTTCTTCCACTGTGAGCAGACCGTGATGCTTCCAACCTCATCATGTGAACACTTTTTAATTGTGACTATAATTTTTTAATATATGTAATGCCAGCTCCTCTGACTTAAGTGGAACCACAAATGGTGAAATCACCAACAATGCTGGGTTTTGCTGAATTATTTTTATACCTCATACTCTGTCCAGTAGCAAGCTGTACTGGCCCTAAATTCCACACCCACATGGGGACAACCAATGAAACCTTGTACATGTGAAAAATAGTACAAATGCAGAAAATAAAGCTCATATTTCAGTTAACCCTTTAAGGAGCTCCAAGGTATAAATGTGACTCTCCAGTTTGGCAACACCCGCTGCCATCTGCTATGAGACTATTGTGATAAAAAACTTTGATGTGTTGGGCTTTTTCCCCCACAGTGAAATTTCTGTATCATCTCCAGCTTCTGGGTAAGGGTTGGGGCCAAGTGTTGGGGATGCTCAAAGGGACAAAGAGGAATATAGTACTTTCATCCTCTGCACTCCCGTAAGTTAAACCTGGTGATGCACAAACCCCACCCTTTCTCAGAGACAGTGAGATTTGAGACATGCCTGTATACATGCAATATTTCTGCACTTCTGAAGAAGCAAAGCTGCTTTGAGGCAAAATACAGTTGGACAAGATGAGCCCATTGGTGGAGCCTCACCCTAGACAACTCACATTATCCAAAGGGGGGATGTAGGGAAATACTGGACACCCCCATCCCAGATGTGCACGTGAACACAACTGGACCCAGGGAACAAAAGCGACCTTGCTACACCACAGTGATAAATAATGGAAAGGCAAAGTGCCCCTCAGAAGCAGCACCACACTGTTCAGCCTCGGGCAAGATGGAGGAAAATTTGGTACCCATGATGTCTGGAACAGTGGGATTAATAACACATCAATTTTAATGCAGGGTGGCTTTCACAGATTTTTTTCTCTTTTTGTTTTTTTTTTCTGCCTCACAAACAGCAAAGTGAATGTTTGAGCATCTCGGTGGGGGGTTAATGAGGACTCTGATTAGTTATTCAGATTTGCCAATGTTGCCTACATCCATCCTTGGATGGGGGAATAACAGGAAAGGTTTGCAGAAAAAGCTCTTAAAGACGACCTGTTTGGCTCTCACACCTCAGGTGGACACAGGTTTCAGGGGGCTTACACTACAGGGGTCCTCAAACCTGAAATCCTAGTGCCAACTTTGGGGTGGAAAAATCTTCCAATCATTTGTGGGAGGATGCAAAAAGCTGCTGCAGGATGAGAAACACCAACTCCCGTAAAAGCATAGGGGGAAATATTTGGATTTGTGGGTATTTTTTCATGGTAAAACCAAATTCTTGGGTACTCTTTATAAAATTTGTGTGCAGTTATGGTCAGAGGTGATGCCTGAAAGAGAGAAAAAATATGATCAAAAATGATGGATGTATGGGTGGGTGGGTGGATGGATGGATGGATGGATGGATGGATGGATGGATGGATGGATGGATGGATGGATGCCAGGGTGCACAGATGCAAGGAGGAATATATTCAGAGATGTATGGATGCACAGATACATGGATGTAAGGATTTATGGATGCAGAGATGTATGGATACATGTTGGGAATTTTCAGAGTTATAGGATTTTTAGAGGGCAAGAAGCCCCCTTGCACAACTCAGCTTTAGATGAGAGAGCAGGGCCTACAGCCTGCTCTATTCTCATGGGAAAAGAATACACGAGATATGCTAGGACAGTTCAACCTGGCTGTTCTCATGAGAAAGCATGCAAAGAAACATAATTTGACCTTGGTATAAGCAAGAGAAACTTAAACAAAGAAGAAAACAAGCCAAACACAACCTGCATTGCTGTAAGGAAATGTGACCAATTAGAATGTGTAGAAGTGTGCTCATAAGTTTATTAACCAATAATAATAGTCTAAGAACTGTCTGCCAATAGTGATAGAATTAGAAGCTGTAAGCAAGTTAGATATAGTATTAGGATAGTATTAGGATAGGAATATGTCTGATGCTCTGAAAATAAAGGCTTCACTTTTGATCATATTGGTCATTTTCGTGTTGTCCTGAGAAAACATCCTCCACAAATTTATTTACTATAGATACACAGGTGCAAGGATGCATGGACGAACAGATACATAAATGGGTGAAATGGATGCATGCAGGCAAAGGTGGAAGAAAAGGATGGACCATCCAATAAGCCACCACTGGGCTACAAAACGCAACTGCTGCAGTATTTTGCACAGCATGCCAAAAAAGTCTAGCAGTGCTTTATGCCCTTGGGTAAAAGCATATCCTTGCTCCTTGGCTCAGGGATATTTTATGTAGGATAAGCTCACCCGAGTATTTTAAGAAGGTTGAACTGCTATATTTTGAGGTTTATTCCCAGATTTAGGCTTTTGTTTTTACCTGCATCAAAAATCAAAAGGGAACATGAGAAAGTAAATGTCAGGTGCCCAAACTAATGTTGCAAGAAGTCTTAAAGGATGTAGCCAGGGAGATGTTTCATGGCATTGCAAAGGGACTCATCAAGAAATCCAGGCATTATTTTAGGATTCACTCTAGGATTCACTGTTTCTTGATCAAGAAGAAATATTTGAAGGATGGGCAGGTGGTGACAGCACTTTTTCAGTTTATCCTAACAACAAATGTCTGCACTTTATTTCTACTTGAGTCTAGAGACCCAGTTGGCTCTTGCTTCGAGCACCGCTCAACTTACCAGTTGAGGCTTGGGGGGCTAAACTCCCTGTTATTTATGTCATTACTCACAACAACTGTCAGAATCTCAAAAGAAAGACAAACTGGAGTCACCCATCCAATTTCACAAACACTGAGGCACTCCATCCCAAACAGGCTCTTTTCCATAGGACTGCTTCCATTATCTGAGGTTCCTCCAATCCCCATCCAACCTGGCCTTGCACACTTTCAGGGATGGGGCAAACACAGCTTCTCATGCCAGCACCTCGCCAGCTTCACAGGGAAAAATTTACATTTTGTTTCAAAATATTCAATCTCTCAAAAAAAAACCCGAAACCATCAAGCTCTTTATGCCTTTGCCCTCTATTATCTCTTTTTCCCTTTTTTTTCATTTGCTGGTAGATAGAGGAGGGGAGAAGGAAAAAACATAACTATTTGTTTACAAGACTGGATCTTCAACACAGATTTTTTTTTTTTTTAAATTGTCATTTTTACCACTGTAAATCCTTTCCAATCTCACCCAGGGTGTGAGGTTCAATAAGGAAAGTCCAGCGCCATACCTCCCAACCCTTCCACACCTAGTTTTAAGAGGACCAAGTGGTGCTGGCAGTGAAAACAACTCCACAAGAAAAGCTTTCTAGGATTATGGCTAAGTGTCAGTTGCTAGATTGAGTGGTAACTCCTCCTGCTACCTGTCATGATTATGACCAGGACAGGATTAATTTTTGCAATAGCTGGGAGGGGATCCAGGATCCAGAGGTTGTTCTGTACTCATGTCACTGTTGGGGGCAGAGGTAGGGAGTCCTTTCCAGGGAAAGGGGGGGTCCTTCTGGTCATGTAAGTGAGAGGGAGCAGTCAGGGTGTCGTGGCTGCTGCTGGGTTGAGCTCTGCATGCGAAACACTCTCTTTTCTGTATAGTTTTGTTATTAATATTGCTGCTGTTTCTGATCTTTTTCTTTTCTCATTGGTGTTTCCAGTAAATTGTTCATATGTCATCCTGTGACCTTTGCCTTCTGTGCCTCCAAATCTCCTCTCCAGACTACTGCAGGGAAGGAGGAGGGGAAGGGGGAGCAAGCAAGCAGCAGCATGGTTTGGAGAGTCTCAGTAGAAGCACTAAATTGGGGAGTACCATTCTTAAATCATGACACTACCCCTGCCAAAGCTGAGTTGGAGTCAATGTTCATTGACCCTCAACAGTTTTTCAAAAGCATCAAGGTTGGGTCCCATCAGATGGTATCATGGATGAAGACATGGTCCTCCAACGAGGTCTTCTGCTGAAGTCAGGACAGTTTGCCTCCATTTTACAGGGCAAAAAGGTCTAACTGTGCCATCAAGACACAATGAAGGGACAAGATGCAACGATGCATCCTTCTCCAAAAGTGGGAGACTTGACGACCTCCTGTCTCACGTAAGGTAACAGGAGAAGCAACAAATCACTTTGGCACCTTCCCTGGGCACGGCGGCCCTTGATAAAAAAACAAAACTCAAGGGAGGGAGCCTGACACACTATTCCCAGCATACCTTGTTACACAGATTAATCCTTCTTGATGGAGAATTACAATTAGGGTTCTGTCTTAAGGAGATATTAGCAATCACGTATCTTATCAAATGCCACCTCAATTATTCAAATAATCCCTGGCTCTTAGGTTTGGGTGCTGTTTAGGGAAAGTGGTCCGATTAATGTGCTGACACTTCCCCATCACGTCTGACATCCTCAACTTCATGTTTGATTACGGAATTTGCATTCAATTTAATTTTTTCCATCTGGAGTAAATGAATAATCCGAGTACCTACCCCAGCTTTAATTACATTTGTTAAATTAAAAACTCAGGATGTGAGAAATTTAAATGCATGTAGCTCCATGGCCAGACAAACCTACATGTTCAACCTGACGCAGTCCTGCCAGCTCCTGCTCCAATTTCTCTTCCTTCCCCACAGCCAGGCATCAAAGAAAATACAACTAGAAAACAAAAATTCTCTCTAAACGATGAAACAATAGATGATCTTTTGACATTTCCAGCACTGTTTGCAGGAGAATGAGATAAAATATAATAAATTCATATACTTCTGTGTGTTTCTTGGCTCTAGCAGCTAAAATTTCCATCTCTTTATGCAGGAGTCCTGGGGAGCAGAAATCCTTGATAATGTCAAACAATTCGACACTTTATTTTTTCTTTACTCCTCACCACACAAAACACAGGCTTCAAGCTGCCAGCTGCTGGGAGTGAAACCAGATGCCACATCCCTTTTCCATATGGAAACAGAAATCACCCGTCTGGGGGTGCATGTGCTCCCCTTGGTCGCTGCCCTCCGTGACCCTGGGATTGCTGGCAACACACAGTAAAGCCTCTCCTCAACAGCAAAGAAAAAAATTTTTCAGTGGTGCAATTGTAACCTTTTACACACAGCCTGGTTCAGTCCAGATCCTTGTTCCACCAGCCCCAGAGAAAGGCACCACATTTCCTAATCTTAAAATAAAAAAGATAAACAGAGAGGTGGAAATAAAACCACCGAACTTGACTGTTTTTTAGATAAACTCCGGAGAATCTTGCTAAATTTCTCTTCTTTTGGAGAAAATAAAACTTAAAAGGCTCGACCTTAAGAGGTGAATTCACGGTAGTAAGGGGAAAAGTGCACAAATAATTAAAGAACAATTAAACACAAGTGGAAGATAAGGCATTACCAGCTCATGCCATTTTAGGAGAAATACTATTGTCTGAGTGACAGGAAATGTCAAATAAACATATTTGGGTGTTGATCTAGATGTCAGTGGCAATGAAAACATTGACGAAAGTCTTCTCTTAGCACTCACAAAGACTGAATTAAATAACTTAAGGGTGAGTGCAAAGGCAATAATCCCCCGGTTTGAGGCTTGTGCGACCAGTAATAAAACATCTCTTTGCTTCCAGCATGTTCACAGTTCAGATATTGCTGCAGCCCCAGGAAGCTGGATTTGACTACCCACCCCCAAAAAACTGCCTTTGGAGGGGTGTAACAGAGCACCCCCTCCAGGCACAGGGGCAGGATTTGGCCACCAGAGCAGGCAATTTGGATGCAATCTGATGGACCCACAGTTCCTCATCCTTCCTGACTTCCTAACTGTTCTGAGATAACAGTTATGGTGCTGGAGGAGAAAATATCATGTTTTAGCAATGATGTCCCCAGCGAGGCTGTTTAAAAATTAATTAGCTCCATAAAATGTATTAGCAGTGAATAGTAATTTTAGCTTTTGTACCTACTTCATTACCTTCTCCATGGCTGTTATTCCAGCTTTTCCATGATCCTCCAAGCCCAAGAAAAGTGTTGGCTGTGTCTCCTTGCTACTCAAACAGCAAACACACACCCCAACCTGTTCTCTCTGGAGCTTTCAAATAAATTAAGGTCATATTTTCTGAGCTGGTTGGAAGATTGGGAACCTCACAGAGGTTCTCAACATCCCCAATCAGCAGTTGTCCAAGGGTATCAGCCTGGCTAGACCCTCCCATACCACCTATGCAAGGTGGATGTTGTGGTATGGAGGAGGTTGTGGATTATGGCTTCACCCAGGATGGAGGACAGAGATGGGTGGTGAACCCCCAACTTTGAGGATGGAGAACCTTCAAGGACGGTGGTCTCCCTTCCCCAAGGATGGAGATCTGCTAACCCCAAGGATGAGAATATCCCATCCCCAAGGATGGAGACTTGCCAACTTCAAGGATGAAGATTCTCCTCTAAACCCAAGAAAGGTGATCCCCATACACAGATAACATCCCTCCCAACTTAGAAGATGCCCAAGCCGCAAGGATGGAGCTTCACAAAACACAAGGATGGAGATTCACAAACCTCAAGACTGGAGATCCTCCTAATCCTGAGTATGGGAATTCCCCAACCTTCAAAATGTAGATCCCCAAAACCCTCACAACTCTGAGAATACAGATTCTGCACACTCCAAGGATGAAGATTTCCCAACCCAAAAAGGCAGAACTTCCAAGAAAACCCCTCCAGTCACAAGGACAAAAATCCAAAGGATGCAAATTCTTTCCCCAATCCCAGTGAGAGCAGTGATGCCACAAGACATCAGTGGTTGGAGTGGTCCACAGTGCACTGGGCAGGACCTTGGGGGCATTACCCTGGTCTGGTAAAGGCCTCCTCCCAAACTGCAACCCTAAATAAGCCTTTTGGCTCCCTTTGGCAGTGAGTG
>VYZS01020643.1:7046-17468 GCA_013400695.1 Neodrepanis coruscans | reverse complement strand
TCTGAAAATTCCCAACAAGTACAGTCCAGTGTAACACTGAACAAGTCGACTTAGTACTTCTAGAATACTTTATTTACCATTATTCTCCGTGTTCCATTTTTTATTGATTTTGACAGAAGAGTTTATCCAAGCCTGACAAGTCCAGGCTTGAACTTTGAGACTAGATTAGAGAAAAGAAGTTGTATCTTGTGTCTCTGGATCACTAACACCACTTTCTGGAGTCCTTTGTGAAGGACCATCCTAGTACTTCCAAGGCTGAGAATAAGTACCATCTCTTCCCAAATTATCAACTAAAAAAAAAAAAAAAACCAACATAAAAAACCCCATACTGAAAAGTAACTGTAAAAAATAAAATTGTCCTTAAAAGGATTATACTTTGAATTGACTTACCTTAACAGAAAAATAGATAGTAGGGTTATTGCATATTTTCTGGGAACAGTTTTAAATTCTTCTTTCTCTGTATTAATGCAAGATTGCTAAAGCTATTGATCAGTCCATGTTTGGATAAATTTCTCAGTACATAAAAGAAGTTATTTACCTTCTTGTCTTAACAGACCAATCCATCTCAAATCTCTTCCATTTATTTTCATGTTTCTGTTGAAACCCAAAGAATCAAACCTTATAGTCAGACCCAGACAAGGCCATAGGAAAAAAAAACAAAAACGTGACTGTCTATTTCACCTGTGCCGTCCATGCACTAATTAAAAAAAAAAAAAAAAAAACTATAATTTTAAACATTTGCTATTTTTATTTTCTCAGACACTGTTCTATATGTTGGTTGCCATTCAATTTTACCTTTAACAGATATGTCAAATTGAGCAAAGGTAGACTAGTTCTCTTATTTTCAGCATCACATGAAAGTTGATCTGGTTCAGAATAAAATTTGAATTATGTCACCAGATGAAAAGAAAAAGAACAATCTATATACCAGAAATTTCTATTTGGACCAAGATATTTGCATGAGAATCTAGTTAGAATGAAAATATTTCGAGTTAGAATTTTTTCTTTACGCAGCATTGAAATTATTACAAAGAATTCAGTTTTAATAAGAAGAATCAGAATTGAGGAAAAATTCCATTAATTTCCTGGTTTTGAAGGGAGATATTTGCATGATGTCTTTTAAGATATGGCTTGCAATGTCCTCATTCAACAAATTAAGGATATAGAACATGTTGTATGACAAATCAGGGCACAGTCTTTAGAGTCATTTAAGATTGATGTTTAGTGATAAATGAAAACCATTTACCATTCTCCCCAGAGAAATTTTGGAATGGAAGATTAATTATCTATATTATTGTGAAAGCTAGACCCAGAAAAACTGTCTTGGTTTACATCTTTTGTTTGAGAAATTAATTTAAATATATTGAAATAATTGCTGAGAATTTATATGGTGACTTTCCTCATTAAAATCTATGGATATAAATTTCACAGCATTTAAAAGTGCACAGATTTTAGCAAGGAAAAATTATAGGCCTGTGGCCCTTTAAATGTCAGGGACCAGATTAGGGTCTCAGTTGTGTGCATCTAATTTTTTGCTGAAATTAATACAAGTCCCACATATATGCTGTCTTCATAATCAGAACCAATTGTTTTCTTGCTTGTACAATTCAGGCTGGGTAAACAAGAAAACAGAAAAATAGGCATCACAAGGCAGTGTCCTTTGGTTTTCAAAGTGTGCAACACACTAAAGCTGATTGTTCTCACTTGTGGTTTTGACAGGGTTTTTATTAGGTCTTCCACATTTCTACAAGGAGAAGAACCTTCATGATTTTATTATGTGATGCTGTATAATCCACCACTATTCAAGTTTTGTTGAACTATTAATGTTTTTATGCTTCTTGCTAATTAACAAATTTTCCTAAGCTAGCTTAAGTGAATGTTGTGTTGTGACTTTAAAGCTAAAAAAAGCAGAAAATAGGCCCATACACACTTTAGCCCACCACAGTGATGTTTGGGACAAGGCATGGTTTGTTTTGAGTGTGTGGCATATCTGAAATTTTCCCCCAGAGTTCCTCTAACCAGCATTATACCCCTTGCTTCCAAGGAGCTCATGATTTATTTTCAGTTTGGGGCTTCTGGTTTTCATTTTGGGATTGTTACATGTGGGTTTTTGTGGGTTTTTTTTACAAACTGACAACTGTCCCTGGCTATTTCCACACTATGTGATATGTATGTCAGAATGTCTTAGTTCTTAAAAAATAATGCCACATGTCCTGTGCTCAAAAATACCTGCACCAATGCTACAACCATGACTACCACTGTTTGTTTATGTAGTAATCAGCTGTCACACTGCCTTTTTACATCAGTACTTGTATTGTTTTAGAATGAGGTCAAGAGGAAATAGAGGAAAGAATACAATGCAACTGGGCCATTGGCATTTTGTAGAAAATATTCTGTGGGGGGAATATTGTGCCTTTGTACCTCTGCAGTACCTGCAAAAGAGGCCAGATGTCCTTTAAGATGCTGTGTGGTCACTTAAGAGTACTATTTTGCAGAGGATATTTGAAACATATTTTTTTCTAATTTTTGGTAGGACCAAAGGTTAGGCTTAAAATTTTTCCCTGATACCTTTTCTTGGCAGTCAAAATTTAGATAGTTGCACATCCACCTTTTAGCAACCAGGAGTTTTTTAGGTCCATATATTAGCCAGACTTACCATCTCTAGGCTCATCTGATTGAGTGATCCAACCCTATCAACTCTTGACCTGTAAACTTTACGCTGTATTCCAGGAGTTGGAATGAGTCCACAAACAGATTTAATTGAAAAAACAAGCACTTTGGTTGGAGGAATACAGTACAGAACAAAAATGTTCTGTTGCCTTTAATAGCACTTAAGCAGATCTTCATAATAATTTCTAGACTTAAAAATCTCAAGAATTAGATAATAGTCTTGAGTGCATCTTGTGCTGGCATGGAAATTCAAGACCTGTTGGTTAATAAAATGTTCCACTAATCATCAAAAAATGAATGCCTCTCACAGATAAAGGCGTGTCTGTCATACATGTTACCCTTAATCTGGAGTCCATATTCAAGCAGAAGAACCTATCTGTAAATCTTGTTCACCTTCAGGAAAATTCTTGTTTTGCTGACATGCAAGATATTACCTTTGTTTTTTCCATCAGTCTATAAATAAATGTAAAATGCTCCAGTGTAAGTCTAGTTTGCTGTAAAGTACAGCAAGTTGAACTTGTTGCCCCATTTAACAACAGTGGTGATATTGAAAAACAAGAGAGACGGAAAAAGAACCCACACTGGAAAAACAATTTTTCAGATTCATATAGAGCAAAAAAATGTTGCATGAAAAGGACTGACTCTTTTCTTATCTACACCAGAGCAACTGTGTTGCTTTCAGTGGAGCTTTATTCATCATTCTTGGGGATCACATCATGAACCAACTAAAATACCTGCAAAATTTTCTCCTTCCTACCTTCCTTCCTTTCTCTCTTTTTTTCCTTCCTTCTTCCCTTTTTTCTTCCTATCTTTCTTCTTACCTTTCTTTCTTAGCCCTTCTCCATGTCTCTCTCTCCCTTTCTTTTTTTTTCTGTCTTTCAAAAAACAACAGACTAAACCAATTAATAAATTGAGGAGACAACAAACAAACTCCATACTGTAAATGATTATTTTGACCAACCAGCTGCTGGCAGGTATAAAAACTGGACAACTGTTTAGCCAAGTCCTTAGGGCTATCTACTGTAAAAATCGTTTCTTTTCCTTTTCCTCTTTTTTTTTCTTCTTTTTTTTCCTTTTCACAGCTCATATCCAGATACAGAATCTCTGAGCTAATTATCAGGGCTGTGATTCTCAACTTAATCATCACTACCAATTCCCTGGTGTACAGTGGCATCTAAGAGCTAACCCCTGCCATGCTGAATCACAGTCTCACAGATGAAGAGCCAAAACCCACTGAGACTTTCAAAGGAGGAGTTCTGTACACAAATATAATATAATCCCATACTTTACAACTGAAGTGCAAACTAGGAGACAGTAGTTGGTGACATTCTATTAAAAGTTAAAACGTGAATGTTATAGATTATTAGTTTAACAAGGCTTCAGGGAAGAAAGAGTCCATCTGTCTGCTTTGTCTGTAAGAATTAACTCCTGCCATGTTTTCCATTAATGGAAAATATGATAGAAAGATGCACAATCAATTGACTAAGTAGCTGTAACTTTGCACAAAGCATTCAGCTTCTGGTTAAATTAAGAGTAGAGGAAGGTAAATTGCAGAATTATTTCCCTCCATCATACTCATTAAATATCATTTCAGCAGGGAATGGCATCACCAGTGCTTTAGTTATCTACTATGAATTCAACCAGATATTTAGCTTGACTCTTTGTATGTTTCTGCCTGTTTTTGCAGGTACACAGGATGACATGCAGATATATAATGCTAATAAATGGCAAGCTTAATTGTTTTTGTAATCATTCCATGTAAGCATTTATTTTGCATGCATAAACACAGATGCTTATACTGTCTGCTGGTGTAAATCGAAATTGTTCCACTGACACCAGTAGAGGTGTGCTAATTTACACCAGATGGAGATTTGGCCCGATTATTTAAGGACCTGAGGTATTTGGCAAGTGCTCAATAAGCACAACTGAATTGTGAAGTTTCCTCTTAGGGCATTTCAGCAGAAAATTACATTTTATACAGAAACTTCAGCTATCTGGATGTAAAATCTTCCAGGAATAACTGCAGCAAATTAGTTATCTGTCAGATGAATGATATTTGCTACAGCACTTGCAGATGTTCAGTCCTGTATGAGATTTCTTTGATGCAACTGCCTATAACAAAGACATATTTATCACACTTACAGCTGTCTAACTTTTAACTAAAGTTGTTCAGATGGAAGACACTTCTTTACGAGAAATCTAAACTATGCTGTTAAATTTTGTTAAGGTTTGGGTATCATCAGTAGCGCTGGCAGCTTAGAAGGTTGTTGTTCACAGTGCACTGTTTGGTGCATTGTTTAAGGCTGCAGATTCTGGAATTTTGAAAATGTGTCAGAATTTATGCTTAAGTTTTTCTATGCATCATAGAACAAAGAAATTAAGAAAATGTCCTCAATGAGCACAAAGAGTTCAAAACCACCCATTCGAGAAACTTAGGCCTAGATGCTTTCTCTCCTTCATTTCACAAGAGTTACAACTTCATAATCTTAGAGCACTTTTCATATTGCTTGATTTATGTCTTTAGCAGCATACTGTAAGAAGATATGTGGAAGATATGAACCTTCTGCCAAGAAACCATGGTGTAATTTAGTGAAATTTCAGACTGAGTTGAGAAGCCGTACATACATTGGCACAATCTCTTACATTTAAACAGAGGATCATAAAATAAATGAAAGACAATTGATCAAAAGACATGAAAGAGCAAAAGGAGCTCTGAATTTTATTCTCAATACTGCCACAATTACCTTTATTCTCATTTAATTTCCTTTTCTCTAGCCAAAAATTGAGAAAAGTAACATTTCTTCATTACTATTAATTTGTTCCATTTTTGGAGAATCCTCTAGAATGGAGTCAGTCATACTATGAGTCATAATGACTACAAGAAGTTCTGCATGTCTCCAGTAAAACTCTAATTGTCCTTATTGTGTCACAAACCTGTCCTCAACTGTTGCTAGACGAAATTCTATAACCAGGTGAGTTCAGCAGCAGTCAGAATAAACTACAGGGACACTGGATTAGCTTTTTAACTGCTTCTGAAAGGGTAAAAAGTCAGGTTTATTCTACGATTTCTGTAACCAGTCCAGTGTGATGTCCTAAAGAGTGAGAAGGAAAAGCCTGATAAATTATACTAATTTTTCTGGTATTCTTTTAGCTCTCTGTAGCAGCTCAGCTCCATATTATAAGTAAAGATCTAATTTTTTTTTGTTTTATTTCATTTGCTGGTGAAGGATCAGGTCCCTACTTGTATTTCCCTGGGAAGAAATACAGGGAGTATTACTTCAGCACATGCAAACAGTTTAGAGCTTTTCCTCCAGAATACCCTTAGATTAAACGAGGCAGAATCTCACTTGACAATTTCTTCTGTTGCATGGGTTATACTTTAGTAAATAGACAACCAGCAACCACCATTAAAAGACCATTGATTTCATTGATTTTTCCTTTCATTGATTCTTCCATTGATTTTTCTGGTCCAATCTCAGGCAAATCAGAACCAACTTCTTTAACCATATAGACCCTGTTCTTAAATATTTATATGTAGTTATATGAGGTCAAACATCTCAGGAGGTTTTGATGAGCTCATTGTCAAGTGCTTCTGAAATCCTGCCTGTGAAATCACTCCTATCTTGACTGAATAAATATTTGCAAAAAACCAGGTCCCTGATCAACACTAGCTGAGACTGTCAAAGATGATTTCTTGCTGTTTGGTTCCTCATTCCTCTGTCCCTGTCCACGGAACTGCACTAGAGTGGTTTCATGAAGATCTTTGTGTTGTTACCTGCACAATTGCATGCTCATGTAGTACAGTGCATGGGCTGCCCTTACCCTCCATTATTTCATGTAAATAGAATTCCAAGAACATGTTGGTCATGGTGAAGAGATCTCCTTGAGGGATTCACATGAGCTTGGAAAAAGGTTTGTCCACTTAAAAATATCTTTCAACTATTTTATTACCTTAAGCTTAAATATTTTCATGGAATCTTTAATCGAAATATAATGAGCACTCAGAATTTGACATCAGGTATCCATGAAGTGAAAGGTCAACCTCTTCACAATGAATTCTAGCACGTATCTTATATGTCTTTTTTTCTGAAAACCAACCAGATTTTGCAGTAGCCTCCCACTGGAGGAAGAAGCTGTTTTGGTTCCTTCTGAATAAAGACAGCTGTAGCTCCAGTGTCCAAGCTGCAAGGACGAGCAAGGACTAATATATGCACTGCTGAGGCATATTTCCCTGAAAGAAATCCATCTTCACGTTCTCTGCACCAGGATGCTGTTGCACTTTAGTGTATGGGTGTTATGTCAGTGAAGTCAAGGTGTCCTGAAGCATTTGTTTTGCTATGACAGGGAACTATACCAAGGTTCCACAGGTGGATTTGAGAGCAACTTCTCTATATCTGTTTCACATAATTGTAATGCAGTCTTTTACTGGACAAACTCCTCTAGTTCTCCTTTAATTTTCACAGTGGAGTATGCAATCTGGTACATCCCTCTTCCAATTAAGCCACATCTGCTGTTATTTTGTACCCCTTTGCTTTGACTTTGTATGAGATTTCACAAGGTGAGGTGATGAGTCCTGCACTTGAGCCACAACAACCCCAGGCAGTGCTACAGGCCTGGGGGAAGAGTGTCTGGGAAGCTGTCCAGCAGAAAAGAAATCGGTGGAGCAGATCAACAACATCCAAACATGAGTCAGCTGTTTGCCCAGATGGCCAAGAAGGCCAAAGGCATTCCTGGCTTGTATCTGCGGCAAGCAGGACTAGAGCAGTGATTACCAGCACTGAAGAGGATGCACCTCTACTCCTGGCTTCAGTTTTGGGCCCTTCACAGCAAGAAAGACATTGAGTGCTGGACTGAGTCCTGAGAAGGACAACAAAGCTATGGAGGGGTCCAGAGCACAAACCTGAGGGATATTTCTTCTGGAGAAGAGGAGGCTCAAGGGGGAATCTTTCTCATTCTACAATTACCTGAAAGTAGGTTGTATCCTTGTGGGAATCAGTCTCTGCTCCCAAGTGACAAGTGATCAGACCAGAGGAAATGGCCTCAAGCTGAGCCAGGGGAGGTTTAAATTGGATATTAGGAAAACTTTCCTCAACAAAATGGTCGTCAAATCCTGGCACAGGCTGCCCAGGGAAGTGGTGGAGTCACCATGCCCTGAAAATCTTCAAAAAGATGTGAAGATGTAGTGCTTAAGGACCTGGTTTAGTGGTGGGCTCAACAGTGCTCGATGATCTTTGAGGTCTTTTTCAACCAAAATTATTCTATGATTCAGTGATTCTATGGCTTTGCTAAAGAGTTTGACAAGGAACAAGCAACAGGTTTGTGGGTACAACTCCACTGCAGACTGGAAACATTTCATTGCAACCAGTTCTTCCCTCCTTCTAAAGCCATTTAAACTGAGTCTGGAAAGGTATGCCTAACTCTGATGTATTGTCTTGCTTCCAGCTTACTTTTCATTAAGCATAAGTAGCATGTAAAACCCATCACAAGCACAAGACAACATGACTGAGGTCATTTTGAGCTTTGGTAAGGAGTTGTGTTTCCTTCCGACCTATTCAAGTAACTGATATCTCTCAAAACTGACAGAGAGTGTGCCAAAGGGCTTAGCTGAGAAAGAGGGGCAGCTTTAGGGCAGAGTAGTAGCAGACATGTCCTGGAGGGCCCTGAACTATCAGAAAAGTGAGAAAGTTTGAGGGCAAGGGATATCAAATATATTATGGGACCTTGTGGGCAGACAAAGGGTGTGCCAGGCCTTGTGGGACTTCAGCTTGTTTAAAGAATCTCGCACTGTTGGCTATTCACCTGAAACTTTGCTAAGTGTAAGGCAGTGAATATGGCAGTGAGTGCTATATCATTGGCACTCTTCTTCAGTTCTCTTGTCTAGCTACAAAATGTCATGTTGTTCTTGTAGATATCATTATCTAACTGTTATTTGAATCGTCCTAAATCCTTTCCCTGTTCATTTAGCAAGTTACCAGTGAGGTTAATGACATCTAGAAGGACTTTGCTCTGGAAGGAATTGCCTTTATACTGTGATGTATCATAAATATAGATGAATGCAAAGTAAGATGCCAGGCATAAAATGCAAATGAGCAGGGAACGTGATTCAGGTGTTCACCAGAAAGTCAGATCTTGATGGAGAAGCCTCTGCAGGCCTATCAAGGAAAAAAACAGGCTTACGTTTCAACTCTTCAGCTGCTGATGAGTAGGGACCACAACCTGTCATAGAGCACTAACTAAATAGGATTCTGCTGGAAGGAAGTATGTGTCAGTGCCAGTCCCCCAGTGAAAAGCCATAAGGCTGATTTGTGGAGCAGCAACAGACAAGGAACTGCTTGGGCCAAAAGTGTAGACACAAATACAAAGGAAAAGGTCAGAAAGGGTAAGCAGCCATGAGAGAGCTCTCCAGTGGCTGAGGGAAGTAAAGAAGGTTAAAATGCCCTGAAGATTTAAATGCAAGATTCTGCAAGAGAAGTGGCAGAAATCCCCTCTGAAGGGGATAAACAGATGTCATGGGAGGCAGTAACTTAGTACACACTTTGCATCTTTTATGCAAACCAACAGCCACAACAGCCACAACATTTCCCTGTCTGAACCACCCCAAGACAGTCAATGTTATGAGGAAAATGGAGGAAGCAATGAAGGGGGAGCAGGCAGTGTATCTCTGAACGATCCACCTCTGCAGACAGCAATGGGCAGGGACATAGAAAGAAGAGGAACACAGGCACATCAGGTAGCAGTTTTGGAAACACCATATGGCCATGCACCTGAAATACCTTCATGTTTTGTGATATTTTAAATTATTGTTGCTATCTAATTTCTTCCAAACTAGAAAGAGTGCTCAAAGCACTGAAGCCTCCCAGCAAGCCAGCCAAAAGGGCCTTGAATTTCGAGGGCTTTTCTAGGGCCTAGCAAATCTCACATATATAGCTGATGAAATAATCACAGTTTTGTAATGACAGTAGTAATCTGAAGAGGTAGAATACTGCTTGCGGCAATGAAACCTGCATTATTTAGACAGCTTGAGCTAAAAACACCACTCCACAAACAAAAATACAAAAATTTTCTCATATCTTCCTAAGTCCCTGTCTCAATTTGGGCATACGGGATACTCAATTATGTTATAATGGCAGCTCATAAGCCACAGACTACATAAAGGTTTTGGGGCAAGTCCATTCCAACAAGATCTCAGAAGCTGGTGTGGACTGCTTAGATATGAGTTTGCTGCTACAGGACCTCAAAGTCTGTGTTTTTCTTCCTTACTCTCTACAACTATTAATATTTGCATTTCACATTTTTTGGATACACTACGAATTAACTCCTAGGTAATTAGTACCTAGGACTGGAATCAAGAAGTCCATCTATATCACCATTTAAAAAAATCTACTTTGCTGTCATTCATCATTTCAAAAACTCTGCATTGCTGTCATTTTTTTGATGAGTTAAGCATGTTTTTTGTGGTCAGACATGAAGTTGAGATGCATAAAACTTACAAGATGGAGGTTTTTAGCTTTACACGCGAATCTCTCATTATTTGCAGGGCAGAATACATTCTTGTGGATTTTTTCCTCAGATGAACAGTATTGCAATATCTGTGTAATTCAGATAGTTTTTTATTACTAGCCATCCCTTCATTAATAAACCTTCTCCCAAAGAGGTCCTTGGGGTGGGTCTGCAAATCACTTTCTAAGTGACTAAGGGAAAGATATTTTATATTTTAGATATTGGGTTTTGTTCTCTAAAGCTTCCATCACA
>VYZS01020641.1:9144-29759 GCA_013400695.1 Neodrepanis coruscans | reverse complement strand
TGGAAGAGTAGGCTAACAAGAACATTATGGAGTTCATCAAGGGAAAATTTCATCAAAAGTAAATTCTTGTGCCTGGAAAAACAAAATAACATAATCTGGTAATGCTGCTTAGCCTGGGATTTATCTGACTGGAGAATAGCCCTGTGGAAAGGGTTCTAATGGTCCTGCTGTGCAAGCAGCTCCATGTAAGCAGTATGCTGCTGTGGCAAGGAAATCCAGCAGGATGCTGGGCTGCAGCAAGGGCATCACCAGCAGAGATAAAGAAGTCATTATCCTATTCTATTCAGTGCTTGTCAAGCCACACCTGGAACACTGTGCTCAGTTTTGTTCTCGCTATACAAAAAAGATGTGGACAGGATGGGGAGGGTCCACTCTGATCTTCCAAGGGCTGGGAAACTTGGAATATGAGGAAAAGCTAAGAGAAATTGCTTTGCTCAGCCTTGAAAAGTATTAGGGAAGATCTCATCACCATGTACCAGTTTTTAAAAGGTGGTTACAAAGAAGATGGAGACTCTGTTTTTGCAAGAAGTTATATGGAAATGGTGAGGGATGATAGCTACAAGTTACTCCTTCAGTTTGACGCTAGAGGAAAATTTCACACAATGAGAATAATCAGTCATTGGAACAATCTCTCTAGGGAAATGGTGGGTTCCCCAGCGTTGGACACTTTCAGCTTGACAAGGTGCTGGACCATCTCAATGATTTTATCAAGAAAGGCTGGACCAGGTGATCCTTGACGTCCCTGTCCAACCTGGTATTCTGTGATTCTGTGACATTTCAGCCGAAGAAAATTACACTAACATTGGAAAGAGTTTATGTTTTTTCTACCTGTTGCAGTTATTGGGAGATGATTATCTGCTATATAAAGAGCAGAAAGAAAGAGGCTTTGTAAAGGCACCAGTTTAGGTTTAAAACTTGTTCTGTATGTAAGATGCAAGATGACATGAAGTAAATTTTAGGTCTATTACCTTACTACAGATGACAGTTGCATTTAGACAAATCCATATGAGCAGACAAGCAATATTTAGAGAAGAAGGGGAAGTTAGACAGTAATTGTTTTTTGACAGGTCTTTGTGATGAAATGTGAAAAAATAGCTGCATAATGAGACTTCTGTATATGTACTACAACTGCAATTAAGACACAGATTTCAGCAAGACAATGAAATTTTAGCACCTTCTTGGTGTTTTGTTCTTGTAAAATCAGATGTTTCACATGTTTAAGGCTTGAAAGCACAATGAGAACAGCAAATAGTGCTGTCGGATTTCTTCATATAATCATTTTTCTATTTTTTTAAAATATAGTTGAAAATCATGCCAGAGAGAAGAATAATGAGAGATGTTTTTTCCTACTATTAAGATAGTCCCCCAGCAGGATTACCAACAATGTCAGCATGGCAGGTTGGTACTGGGAAGCTTTTAAATATGCCCTTATGCCCTGAAACACTAAGAAGAAACTCCATCCTCCCCCAGCAAAATCAGGTGCATAGACATGATAGCTCATGCAGAACTCTAACCTTCTTTGCTGAAATGTTCTAGTTAAGGTGTGTTACTGAAATGGTCCAGGTGGCTGTGAAGGGCAGCAGTGCTGGAGCTGGTCCCATTGCATGCCAGTGGGTGGGTAGCCTCCTTTGACAGAAGCAAACTTTCCTCTTCTTTGACAAGGCCACTTCTAGTCTGTGGCAGAGGACCAGCTACTTCATACACACACAAAGAAACCTGCTTTAGGTACTGGCAAACTGGCACGAGTGGTGTGGTGCCCCTCCATTTTTCTTTCCTAGGGACAGCAGCATTTGAAAGCTACGCAACAAAATTATTATTTCTACATCATCTTTTGAATCCTTCCTAAGAAAGGCAGCTGTGCTCCATGGAAATATCCCTTCAAATGCTGTGGTGAAGCTGGGAAAAAGAAGGAATACTCCGATATAACAGTGAGTTTTAGAAAGCATGTATCTGAAGTTATGGCAGAGGCTGAACCCTGTTTTTGGTAGAAAATCAAAGAGAAAATATAAAATGTCAAAGGATAGGAAAGAAAAAAAGAATAAAATATTTGCACCAAAAGAAAAAGGGGAAAATATTCACACCCAAAGAAATGACAGCTGACACTGGTTTGCATCAGTAGAAATTACAGCTCTTTTTTTAGTAATGGACTTTCCTGAGGTAAAGGATTACACCATTTTTTCTGGAAATGACATTAAGGGGCAAAGTGTCTATTATAATCTCATCTAATAAGCAGTTAGGTCACTTAAATATGCTTTCTATCTGATTTATCCACTGAAAACATGTGCTTTAGCAATTCATTAGCCACCTATCCAATTATGTGGATATAGTCAGAACTCTGATACAGCCCTGCAGAACCATAGCAGAAATTTTGTTCTTTTGCTCAAAGTACATGTTTGTTTCTGAAAAAGGACACAGAAAGGTCAGAGGGATGTAGTTGTTTGTACCCTCCCTTGGATTTTCTGGAGTAATTACTTGTTTAGACTTAGCCATTACTTCAGTACAAATTTCATTACAGGTCAAAGACAAACTTGTGGAAGAAAAACCAAATCTCTTTCAGAAA
Source organism: Neodrepanis coruscans (assembly GCA_013400695.1). Taxonomy (NCBI): domain Eukaryota; kingdom Metazoa; phylum Chordata; class Aves; order Passeriformes; family Philepittidae; genus Neodrepanis; species Neodrepanis coruscans. The sequence goes on along the minus strand of VYZS01020641.1, from coordinate 27,199 downwards.
TAAAAAATAACAGATAAAATCAGATACAGTATTTCTACATCAAGGAAAATATAAATAAGTACTTCATTAAAGATGTTCTCAGAGAAAATAAGCTGGCTTGGAAGAGTTCTCTGGGACATTTGCTCAACATAGAGCCAAATTCAAACTTTGCAGTACTGGAGATAAATTATAATTTTCTTGAAGGGAATGTGTCAGGCGCAGAGGATGAGAATGCTGATAAAAAGAAGAGAGCTTCTAGGCTGCAACGTCTTCCAGTGTAGTTTATTTTCTAGTTTAGAGTGGAGTCCAACACTTTGTGCTTTTCAGGAGGAAACAAACTTTCCAGGATGGTTTTGGGGCTGACTGCTGTTACAGAGGTAGTTTGCTCGAAATGCCCAGGGCCTAGAAGTGAGTTCATGCTGTCTGACGTGAGCATTTTGCAAAGCTTTGAAGACTGCTATTTACCAGCTTCAGTATTCATTATTTCAGTTCATATGATTTCTAGGCAGTTTTAAACCCACTCCTTTGAGAATCTGCAAAGGGACTTGTACTGCCTGGATCACGTGGCAGTGATGTCTGAAGGCTGTAAATGCACCAGTGGAACCAAATCTTGAAATGAAAATGGGGAAGATCAAAATGTTCTGTCTTCCTTCAGTGCTCTCGAGAGAAACACTAGGAAGATTTTCAAGGTATTTTTCATCCTGCTCTATTTTATTCCTTGTATTTATTCTCTCATTCCAGGAAGAGTGTTGCAGGTATTGTTGACAGCTGGGGGACAGGCCTATGAATTCTTACTAAGAAGTGCGCTGTCACCTCACTTAGCATGTAAAGAGCATGCCTGCTAATGTGTGTGCTCAAGTTGCAACAAAGATTAGATCATGGACCATCTTTCTGCTCCGTGGTTGCACAGTGTCAACTGCCACATGGACCCTGGTCCATTACTAAGGTTTTTATGTGTTAAGTCTGTCACCAGAATAAACAATAAAAATGAGATAGCACTCTTCCAATAGTACATGGACTATCAGGTGCAAATAATAAAATGTAAATGCAGCTCTAAGAAGCTGTCACAACAGTGCTTCTGTTCTCCGCATGCCTCTGTCTTTCATCAGTGAGGAGAGAGGTCTGAGGGAAAGAAGGCATTATCCTGTGTCTAACACAGAAGGAAGAACAAGTACAAAGTTCTGCATAAAAATTCAGTATAAAAAAATGTGTGGGAGCAGTGGGAAAGCAGTGCTGAGCCCTGGAGAGAGAGGACTAAGTACTCTGCTCTGGTCTGGATGCTAGATATCTATGTTGAGCAGTGCTACCAATCCAGCATGGTATTGCACTGAGTTGCCTTTACTAACTGATTCCTTATCAAAGTCTTTAGTTTGAGAATACCCCCTGATTCACTTTTTTACGGTAGAGCAACTCCATTTCCCTGACTGCAACATTTTGTGTTGGACGAGTAACAAGGACTTTCTGAGGAGCAAAGCTGGTTGCTTGGGTAGAACAAGACCTCCATCCCCCCGCATATGCAACAAAATGTGTTCAAGGTAAAACCTTGGGTGTTATTTCAGAGCTAGTCCCCATCCCCCAGATGCTCAAACCCATACGTCTGTGAATAGCTGATGTTACTTCATTAACAGTTGTTGCTGCACATAAACTACTTATTTTGAGGAAGTGTGGCTGTAAATATCTTTACATACAATTTTGAGCACCATGTATATTCTGCCCAGTAAATAGGAGAAGAATAGATCTGTTGGTTATTTTTCATCACAGGTACCTAAAAGCAAAACACACATGAAGTGAGAGATGTAAGATTAAACATCTCAACTAGCCCTTGCTGTGCGTCAAGTTGAATAACTGCACAAGAAGCAGGACCATTATTGAACAGCCTTGGGTTTCCATCTGGTATTTCATTCAGATTTTCCTGAGATGAGAGGGACAACAGGCTGCTGTGAACAGACAGAAAGTGAATGCTTTGTGGTGGACTGTGTCAAGCCCTGGGGTTTGCTGTTGTAGGATAGTGGCACATACAGTACAAAATCTGACAGTAGTCAAATAATGAATTTGAAGGAGTAATGGACAGGGATGTATCTTCCAGCATTTCACTGTTAGATCTGCTCTGCCAGAAACTGGGATATTTATTATTCAAGAGGATCTGCCATGGCATTTGGATTCAGTTTAATAATGCATTTTTGTTATAATGGGGAGGGCTAAGAGCTGAGTGTCAAGACCATGAAATTACTTTTAAGACTAGTTTTCTTGGAGGAACTGCCTATGTGGACAGAAACTCTTCCATGTCTAATGCCATGTAAAGTGCTGTGTACAACAACTAGCTTAACTGAATGAGTAATGGGTTATATGAAAATGATATAATAATACAAAGATAACATAAAAACCCTTGAGACCATGACAAGAATCCCACCTTTTTGAATGAGTGTATTTCAGAGTGCTGTAAGGGTATCTTTTTTCCAGAAGAAAAGATGACTTATGAATTTTACTGTTACATCTGATAGTAAATAGAGATTCCCAGAACAGAATATTGAGGTATTTTGAGAGTGCCTTTATCTCTTAGAGGATGTGTGACCTTGTTGCCAGATCATGTACTCAATGATTCTCTTTTGATTTTAAATCTGGTATTCTCATGAGATAATAGGTGGCTCTGTGGGACTTACCATTATAGGTATAGAATAAAGAAAGTATGTGATAACCAACAAAACAGGCAATAAAAATGTAACTGCTTGGAGTTCTAAACCCCTGTTTTCAAAAGCTTTGTGAAAAAGGGCTAAATATGCTTGTAAATATACCTGTGGTAAGGCTTCTTCTGACATCATGCCAAGTGGCAATCAGTCTGTTGGAATGCGTAAGTGCACAAACCTCTAGAACATCTGAAATCCCAGCAGGGTTTAAACAAAGATAACATTGTCTGTGTGTTCAGCTGTGTGCATAGAAATTCTTGGCTCACAGGTGTTACTGAGGACCATTCACAATCTTCCTAAGGGACAATTACTTATCAGTGAGAATACTCTAGCAAATAAATTTCAAATACATCAGTATGGAAAAAGTCTATGAACTTCACAGAGCTGAGGATATTCTCCTTCCCTATTATGTCTTTCTCAGATTTCTGCGTCCTCTTTGTACTCCTAGGACTTAGGAAAGGGTTTGTTGCTGAAATCTTTGCAATTTTCTCTGGAACTCTCCCCATCCTTACTGTTTGCTCCTTTCCTCCTCAAGTCCTTCCTGCACATGTGCATCATAATGCTCTCCAACCAACTTGTTCCTGCATAATACCCTGTGAGACCTGGGTTTGTGGCTACTCCCTGTCCCATACTTGTTATCATGGTCAGAGTTCTCACCTACAGCCTCAGAAAGTGAGATAAAATATGAATTCCAGAGAAGAGCTGACCAAGAGGTTTTGATGCTGAAGGAGATGATGGTGAGCTCAGGAAAGGTACCTATACAATCGTACATTTCTGACTTCAGTACACATGAATTACTGCAGTCTTTGAAATGAAAATCCTCAGCATGCCTCTTTTGCACCAGGCACCGGGCACCTTGAGATGCTGTGCTGAGCAGGCTGGAAGGAGAGGCATAGAACTGAAGCCATGGGATCCATGGTATATTTAAATTTATTAGTGGATAATTGAATGTATAATACTCACCCTTCCACATCCTAAGCACTATAATGGAGGAAGGATAGAGTTCCCCTTCCTCTCTTTTGAAACCATGGTTTCTGCCAGGGCAGATGGTCTTCTGCTTCACTATTCGGCTCTTACTGTCCTACCTCCTATCTTACCAACAGGTGTGGGAACCCCCTCACTCATATAGGAATTTGGTAGGTTATAAAGTTTCACCACAATGGACACAAAGACCCATCAGGAACCATGTGCAACCAGTAAGCTCAGCAGTGCCTACAGAGCTCCAGACCTTCTTTCTGTGGTTGTTGGAGGAGAGTGGTCAGCCATGGGCCCCATCTCAACTCCATCAAAGAGACAGTGGGGCCACACCCTCCCCAGAAGGACCTGCAGAGTAGTGGGGGTGAGCACTTACAGGGGCATGGGACTCATGGGGAATGCAGGGTAAAAACATATGGGCATATTGTATTACTTCTTATGAAGTGCTTTAAGGGGGTGTGACAGTGTGCAAGAATTAGTATGGAACATTTAGTGGAAGGATCAGTGGTGGTTCTGCTGTGGGAACTAGTGTGAGAGAAAAGGAGATCAAAGGGGCTGGTCTGGGTCACCTCTGGCTGGTCAGTCCTCTGACCAAGCCTGGAACCTCATCAACACAGCCTATAGCCTTACTAAATATTTTTGCATAATAATAACTGTTTGTTGCTACTAATTACTATGACATTCTCTACACTGACTTTTTGTGTGGGAACACAGTCTATTCTGAGCATGTGTGAGAGACCACCAGCAATCTTCAAGCCAGACAAGTGGGCAGCACCACAAAAGCCGAGTGCTGGCAACTGGAATGGGACCACAAAGCTCAGAGGCTGCAGGGTATCAATGCCAGCACCTTAGGAAATTGGGGCCTGAGGCCAGCTTTGGGGCAGACAGAATAGCTAATGTCAGCCACAAGAGAGATCCATTTTCCATGTATGAGTACATATTTCACTAGCAGATATTAATCCTGACGAGCTGGAGAAAAGCAGTACCAGCCATCTGTACTGTTCATGTGTGTGTGAGCACTGTGTATGTATGAGTCTATGCAGGTGTAGGCATAGTGCAAAGGCACTGCTCTCTGTGTTCATCAGTGGCTGACTCTGTGTGTGTGTGTGTGCTCATGTGTGCATCTCCTGGTAATACGTCCTCAGCCTTGCTGCAGGCTGGATCTGGGAGCAAGGAGCTGAAGCAACCTTGCATCACCTGGATGGGGGCAGGAAGAAACGCCCAGGCTGCTGTAGCCATGGGATCTGGCTACTCTTGACAAAACAAGACAGGGGAAAATGCACACTGCTCCTTGTGCAGGGACAGATTCAAGGTCTAATGCTGTGCAACTTTGTAGATGTTTGCATGGGGCGGGGCATCAGGCTTACTGACAGCAGAAGACTCGCATGTCGTTGAGAGCTGTGTCATCCCTCCTTCCCTGGGGTACCTTCACCTTTTTTTGGAGCCCACAGATGGCCCCAGAGGTGCAGTTGCTGCTCCATGGGNCTGGGTCACCTCTGGCTGGTCAGTCCTCTGACCAAGCCTGGAACCTCATCAACACAGCCTATAGCCTTACTAAATATTTTTGCATAATAATAACTGTTTGTTGCTACTAATACTAATTACTATGACATTCTCTACACTGACTTTTTGTGTGGGAACACAGTCTATTCTGAGCATGTGTGAGAGACCACCAGCAATCTTCAAGCCAGACAAGTGGGCAGCACCACAAAAGCCGAGTGCTGGCAACTGGAATGGGACCACAAAGCTCAGAGGCTGCAGGGTATCAATGCCAGCACCTTAGGAAATTGGGGCCTGAGGCCAGCTTTGGGGCAGACAGAATAGCTAATGTCAGCCACAAGAGAGATCCATTTTCCATGTATGAGTACATATTTCACTAGCAGATATTAATCCTGACGAGCTGGAGAAAAGCAGTACCAGCCATCTGTACTGTTCATGTGTGTGTGAGCACTGTGTATGTATGAGTCTATGCAGGTGTAGGCATAGTGCAAAGGCACTGCTCTCTGTGTTCATCAGTGGCTGACTCTGTGTGTGTGTGTGTGCTCATGTGTGCATCTCCTGGTAATACGTCCTCAGCCTTGCTGCAGGCTGGATCTGGGAGCAAGGAGCTGAAGCAACCTTGCATCACCTGGATGGGGGCAGGAAGAAACGCCCAGGCTGCTGTAGCCATGGGATCTGGCTACTCTTGACAAAACAAGACAGGGGAAAATGCACACTGCTCCTTGTGCAGGGACAGATTCAAGGTCTAATGCTGTGCAACTTTGTAGATGTTTGCATGGGGCGGGGCATCAGGCTTACTGACAGCAGAAGACTCGCATGACCTTGAGAGCTGTGTCATCCCTCCTTCCCTGGGGTACCTTCACCTTTTTTTGGAGCCCACAGATGGCCCCAGAGGTGCAGTTGCTGCTCCATGGGCTGAAGTGACCACCTGAAAGTCCCCAGCCTTCCAGCTTTGTCCTGTTCGAGCAGGCGGGCCTCACATTGTTGACTGCTGTGTTGTCACAAAAATACTGCCACTTTTCCACTTGCAGGGAAAAGGAAACCAGCTTGTTGCTGAAGCAGAGCTGGGCCTTGGTCCACTTTCCCCACTTGTCAGGGAAGAAAACAACTAGCCAAGACTTGTTCAGCCTCTGCTATGCTGCAATCAGCACCTCAACATGCCTGGGGTCTTGGCAGTCCTGGGGTAATCTTGCACCCCTAAACAGAGATGGCAGGTTTCTAGGAGCACCTGTTTCACTCTGATTCCCCATCATGCCCTGGATGCCCAGACACCACCAACCCTGGGCTGCCCTGTTTCTGCAGAACTCCTTAGGCATTTCAGCTGCTTGCTTTGTCCTTGTTACTTGATGTCCTCTTCAAACTAAGCATTTGAGGAAAAAAGAAAATATAGGTTTAAGAACTGCATTTTTTGAATTTTCCTTCTTGAAAGCACTGTTCCTTTCCCTGGGACCAGATCTTCACCATAAGACCCTCACACTTTGTGACTAAGGAGAACTCACCCACCTCTGTAAGCAGGTGTGGGTGCCTATGGAGAAACCCCTGCACTGCTTTTCCTTCATGCTCCTCAGAAGCTGCTGCCCTAAATGAGGATGAGAAAGTGAAGACTACTCACCAACTCACAGAGGACTCAATGACTGTGCCATCCATGCAGAGCAGGTGGATGCCAAAATCCCTGGTAGGGCTGGACCTTAGAAGAGGGGAAGAAAATGGAAGAGGTCAGCACCATCCCCCATTTAAAAGAAGTGAGGAGGTGAGCCCTTGTGACAAGGGTTAATAGGAGTCTTTGGGTACAGAACGAGATACTGCAGCTGTACAGGGTTGTGAGGCAGCTTCATAGCATTTCTTAGGAAGCCCTTTTTGCTGTTGCCTACTTTTGTTTTTCTCCAAATGGTGGGGCAGAGGCTCTGAACACAAGAACGCTGGTGTTGCTGTCCCGGGTCATGCCCATCCTCTCTCCATGTACTGTGATACCCAGACCTGTCATGCTGGCAGTTGGGACTTGTCCCAGCCACTTGGGAACAAGGTCTGCTGTACCAACCTGAGGTCTTTTTCTTACCCCATGTACTCCTCTGCTATGAAATCACTGGCAGGGAGCCTTAAGAGCTACTCTACGCTAGAGATTTCTTGCTGAGAAATCTGCATGAAATCTGCAGATACAATGCAAACTGCTGTGATGGGACAAAGTGTCATGGACAGCCCTGCTAAGACCAGAACAAAATAACGTTGTTTCATAGCAGGTTTATTTCCCACTCCAAAGTAGAAGTGAAATCTTACCTTCAATTCAAACCCCTTAGCATAGCCACTGGGGCAAAATTGTGTGAGTCCCCAAGAGCCCCAGGGGCCTCCATTTGGCACCATGAGCATGGACTCACATTGTCGTGCCTCTGTGCCCTGAAGTTAGCAGGAGCCCAGCAGGCAGAAGATGGCTGGGATGAGCGGTGGCATTACAGGGAAGATGGTTCTCCATGCCTTGCTGCATGGAAGTGATGGTACAGGGGAATTTATTAGCCAGGAGAGTGAGTGGGAGTCCTTGGGGAGTTTCGACAAAGCTCACAGGGAGTGTTCGTTGTTGCTGCTCCTGTTTACTGCCTGTCCCTCAGTGGAGAGGCCATGGAAGGGCTGTCACTGGTGTGCATTGGTCAGAGGACTTGCAGGTCTGTGAAAACTTGTGAATGCAAAAAAAGGGAAGGGAGGCAGAGCTGGGACGACTCGCCAAGGGTGTCCTGTGGTTTGGAGGAGGGTCTTAACAATGCTGCGAGGAGGGTGCTGGAGAGAGGAAGGTGGGAGGAGAAGTGGTTGACTGGAATGGGAAGAAACCACTGAAGGGACTAAGGAAAAATTTGCAACTGAGCAATCTCAGGGTCCTTCACCCAGTGGAAGTTTCCTCCCTGCTGTCCTTTTCTCCTCTCCTTCCCACTGAAGTTGAGGAAAGTGCCTGCACTGGAAGCCATTATGTTTTGCTCTGGATCATAAAGTGTAGGTGACCAAGTAGCACAGAGTGTTCCAGCAGCCACTCAACTCATGTGGCCTTTGCTGAACTCACTCCAGTTTATTTGCATCTTTCTTGAGCTAGGGATGAGGGAATATGAGCAAAACTCCAACTGTTCAGGTCTATCTTTAGGAGGTGTGAGCAATCCAGAGTGGGAGTGTCCAGCAGAACTAGACCCTACTTCTTCTGTTATGCCCCTCTCAGATATGAGTTGCTGTTACATTCCTTGTTCCTCCAAAAGGACTTGCCAGAGAAGAGACCTCTGCTGACAGTGATATTCAGGGATATTCTGTGAGTACTTGCAGAGTAGAATGAGCTTCTCCTGGTCCATTGAAGTGACAATTCCTTCTCAGAGTTGTCCTCTGAGATCTATATCACCATTATATCAGAATGTATCAACAATATGTATATGTATCAGTATATACCAGCACTATAAGCATGGCTAAAGAAAGAGAGTTATTCCTTACTGAAGAGTGGAATAGCCTGCTTCTGTAAGAGTCATTTTGTGCAGGTGAAGGAGGAAGTGTTGCTTTCAGATTAAACCCTCTGATGTTACCTCTTCAGTATAATTACAAAGGTCCTTAAATACTCACAGCACCCCAAAGGAGACGATAAGAACAAAGATGTCTGATTGTATTGTGATATCTCATAGACATCATGAACATTTCAGAAAGAAAACAACAGAGGTGAAAGGCTGTGTGGTCAGGGTCCTGGTCAGGAGAATGGATAGCCCATGGATATTTTGCCACTCCGATGACATGGGAGCTTGAATTGTTGACCGAACTCATGAGAGTGGCAGCAGCTACAGCAAGAGCAATGGGCTGTTGCCAGGTTCCACATCCAGTGAAGAGCTGTGAATAAGTGATATTTTCAACCCTCTTCATTAACCATGCTGGCTGCGTGTTGAGGCTTTCAGGATATGCAGGAAGTTATGGAGCAGTGTTAGACACCTAGAACTGTACAAGGATCCTAAAGAGAAGCAGTGAAGAGGAACTAGGTGGAGGAGATCCTGAGCTGTCTGATGTCAAAAGGGAGAGATGATTCATAGTTTTTATTTACATCCACAGACCTCTGTTTGAGTCCCTCTTATTGACAGGGCCTGTTTTCTCTGTCTTCCACTTTCACGTATCTTCTCCTTTTTCCTCTCTGTCAATCAGTCTGAGCTCCAGCACCAACAGTCCTGTCACTGCATGTGGGAGAAGGGAGGACCTGGCTGCAAAAAAACCCTGCTCAGCATCTTTGCTGATTTTTTTGTTGTTCTTTTGGCTCCATGGGAAGGAAGTGGCAGACACAGTGGCACTGGGTCAGTGGTTCTGGGATATTCCAGCAGGAAGCAGTGAAAACTATTCACACAAATAATTAACTGCCTGTGGGAGAGAAATGCACTGTATGCATTTCTGTAACTTTGCAGTGGGGAGGGAGAAAACAAATGAAGAACTAATCTCAGCTTTGTATTTTCCTCTCGTGTTTCTCACTAATTTTTAACCCTTCCAGAGTGATGTATCTTCTTGAGTCAAAGAACTTCCCCTCTCTTTCCTCCACCCCCTCTACCCCAGCCCTTTCCCTACAGAAAACCTTTCGAGCCCTGGGAGTAAGAAATGGACTGAAATCAAGATGATGGCATCAGCAGTTGAATTTGTACTGCTGGAGTGCAAGGCCAGTGAGTACTTTTGGGTAGATCTGCTCATACACTGAACTCTCCTGAGCATCCAGTGATGTCTCTAATATCCCTGCTAATTAACATTCCATCATGTGGGGAAGTTCTTTCTCTTCACCCCCTGCTTCTTTTTCCCTTTGGTTAACCTGCAGTCCTCCAATCAGGCAGGGAAAATACCAGGTTGCAAGCCCAGGATGGGTGGATTTTTAATTATGTTACATTGGAAAGCTGGAGTTTGAACTCAGTGAGTCTGGCAACTCCTGTGCTGGTTACGTATGGCAGCAAGTTGTAGGGTCATCTTATGTAACATATCCTTTCTCCTTTTAATCAAACTATTGAAAAGCAGGATAGCATTCGACATAGCAATAGAAGCAAAAACATTGTGGCCAGCGCAGACCAAAAGTCAGTTTTCTGCAAACATACAAATCAAAAGGAAATATCCATATTTTTTATAAATAACTTGAGTCCTTCTCCCTACGATTAAAAAGAATTATGAAATACAATGAAGACAAAATATTTGAAAAAAGTGCAGGTGCTCAAAATAACCAGAAATAAGCAGAATAGAAAAACACAGAGCCAAAAGGTCAAGATTAAGGAATGAAGTGCTTGCAGTAGTCTTGCTGCCATTACATGTATAAATTTACATTGCAGTTACCTAAATGCAGGCTAGGTGAATCCCACTTTCCCTAGACCAGAAGGTGTTTTTTTATTTGCTGCCCATTTATAAGAGGATGGAGCTCTTCCAGAGCTGTGTTCTCAGCTGAACTTCTCTAGCAATGTAAACCTTCTTAGATGGTGGTGAGAAACAGCTACTTTAAGTAGTGTGTGGGCTGAAAACATTCTTACATTGACCTTTGTCATGTCATTGGAGATAAAGCCAGTTAAATTGTTCCCACAGCTGAAAACTAAAGATAGTTTTTTGATAAAGAATCAAGAATTCTTTGGTGTTGCCAAGGGGGTCAGTCAGCCTTTGAAACTGACTGACACGTCAGCTTAAAAACAGATGCAGTGGCTCAAAATACAGATACAGTGACCATCTCCTCCCCCATGGTCCTCCACAAGCTGCAGGGGCACAGCTGCCTCACCACGGTCCACACTAAGGGCTGCAGGGGAATCTCTGCTCAAGCACCAGGAGCACCTTGTCCCCCTCCTTCCTGTTTCCTTGGTGCATGCAGGGCTTCTTCTTTCATATATTCTCACTCCTCTCTCCCAGCTGCTGTGCAGCATTTTTACCCTTTCTTAAATATATTATCACAGAGGTGCCACCAGCATAACTGATGGGTTCAGCTTTGGCCAGTGATGAAAGCACTTGGAGCTGGCATTGGCTCTGGCTGGCATGGCTGCAGTTCCTGGCATCTTCTTACAGAAGCCACCCCTGCAATTCCTCCACTACAAAGAATTTGCTACATTAATCTGGTATGCATTGACAGACCCCACTGGAGTACCTAAGTTACTCAGCTTATCCTTTGAGCAAATTTTTAAAACTGACCACCCTTTAGCTTTCCAGTAATTTTAAATGACAAGTTATCCATCAGTGCTATGACCTTAACTCTTCCATTTTAGAGACATCCTAGACCTCTTGAGTACTTATTACCAGTTTTACTCATTCATTGCTATTCACTGCATAGTTTTTTTCATCTCTGCTCTAAAATAATTTTGATTTCTACCTAATCTTTCTTAGGATCCCTAACCTGAAGAATGATTGAAACTGTTTGAACACAAAGTTTCTTCCACTATGAATAATTTCCAAAATAAATAATAATAATTTCCACAATAAATAATTTAAAAATTGCCATATCTGCTGTGATCTTTTATACTGTCAGCTGGTCCTACAGATTTTCTGACAGGCTTCTGAATCCTTGATGTGAAGAAACATTAATAGTGTTAATTCCCTTTGCTATTTATTCTCAAAGTGCTTTTTATCTGCTGTGTTTTCATGTGCAATCTGTCACCAGACATGTTACTTCTATTTTTATCATCTGGCCACAGTTTTAGCCCTCACTGTGTCCTTCAGCTTCCTTTACCTTATGGTTTGACATTGCTTATTTCCTTTTACCCTTCCTCAAGTACATGTTAATAACTTGTGTTTCCTGGTTCTGTACTTCCAACACTGAAATCTTCACATTCCTGCTGCCAGTCAGCCTGCAAGCTCTAGGGCTTCCTTTGAAGACTGCCTTTTTGACAGGAAGAATGGTGGATCTATATCCATAGTTTGATATTGAGCAAGGGGAATAGAGAGCCATGAGATACCCTGAGCACTTCTGAGTGCTTGGTGACAGAGACCTGCAGAATTGCCTCAGCCCTGAGATGCAAACAGAGAGACGGTCATCCTGCAGCTGTGAACATGCCCCATGCCAACAACAGTCTCCCTTTATTAGATTACACCAATTACAGCTGTTGTCTAAGAAAGCTGGAAGGCAGCTCAGCAGCCTTTCCAAGCAACTTGCCCGCCTGCTACCCAACTTGTTCCCACCTGATCAATGAGCAGGAATCCTGGCTGCAGCTAGGGCAGGGAATGAGGAGCTGATGGTGCCTCACAGCTGCCATGGAGAGCTTACTAGGAGGGGTTTTCTAAGGATCTGAAGAGAAGGAATGGTACAAAAGCAAATTAAAATTCACTGAGAACTAAGTGCTTTTCTTTGTATATGAAATCTGCCAAGAAATTCCTTACAGGAGTTGGGGTGGGGAATCAAGTTGGGGACTTGATCACTAGGAAAGTTTTGTTGGTATTTCATACCAAGCAAAACCATAGATACACTGGCACAGTGTACTGCTGCCAGCTCGTGCTCACTTTGAAGAGTGAAAATAAAAAAAAATTGACAAAATATTTTTTTTGTGGGGAAAAAACCCCTTCAAAACTTGATTTGATCTGTCTTTGAAGTTGTCCCTCCTTTGAGCAGGGTGCTCAGGTTATGTGAAAAAAAACATGTCTGCCAAGAAGTTGTCTGGGATGAACTGGTATAAAATTAGATATATTGCAGTGTTACTGACACAACTGTGACAACAAAATGCTTCTCTTCTTTTTGTCCTCTGAGTTAATTCTAAACACATTTCTTTCCTGATTTATGCTCTTCCTCCCAGTTTACACAGTCACTTCTCTACTTTAATCCATTTCCAGACATTATCTCATCCCTTCTCTTTTGTAAGCCACACAGATTTATCTTTTTGAGCTCTTCCTTTGCACTTCTTTCTGATATTTTCTGTGTTCTCTGGGAACTTTGGCTATTTGAATAGTTAAATCACCATTACTGTTGCCTGCAAAATCTCCAAATTCTTCCTTAATAACATCCCTCCAGTCTCAAAAGTCTTACATAGCATCCTTCCAGTCTCAAACTTGAGTTTCAGGCATCCTTTTAGCTGTTATACATCCAAACAGAGGGGAAAAATCCCCAAACAAACCAGCTCACAAGGAAAACACCTCAATCAGAAATGAATTCTCCTTGTGAGACTGGATATTGAAAGTACAAGGGCAGAAAGGAGATCAGGGAAAAGAAAAGGTTTTTTATTGTCATTGCAAATCCTCTGGTGTAACTACAGGAGGAAAAACACAGAATCCCTCTGTTAGCCCAGAAGCCTCCTTGGGCACAGCAGGGACAGAGCTGTGTTGCTGAGCATGGAAAAACAGAGCAGGCAAAGAACAGCTGCAGCAGGTTTGGATGTTGACAGTTCACCTCAAGCCTAGAGAAAGACAAATCAATGGGTAGCCCCTAGCTTTGGAAGTGGGGGAATTTATATTCCAGCAACATAGGTAATGCAGACTTTATAATCACCACTACTGTCTGCTTCTGTATCATCTGAGAGCAGGTGTCAAGGTGAAAAGAGCCACTGCTCAGTACAGCAGCAAGACAGGAAAACAGGCTGTTTGCTGAGAAGCTGGGACAGCTAGACAACTTTCTGAAGTTCATTGGTGGGAGAAGCAGATGTTAGACTGAATGTAAATTAGGTCTTCAGTTGGCCAAGCAAAGGTGCAGCCAAAGAGCTTTTCTCTTTTTGTAGTTCTATTTGCAGGACTGATGGCTTTTCCTTTTTGACCCCTCACATCAGCAGCGTCCCCTTTGGTGGACTCCCTCAGGCTCACTGATGATCTTTGCCCCAGCCACAGCATGCACCAGCCTCTGGAACATGCTAGCATGTGGGAAGTGATCTTGATTCAGTGGCTATGTGACATGGCCACAGCATAAGGACACACATTTGTGACTTGCTATTGACTCTGGCCACTAAGATGAAACAGATGACATGCATTGTGTGTTACTCTTTTTTGCCCTCAGATGGGAAACTGGTAATAACCTGAGTTTAGCTTTGTTTCCTTGTTTTTCTTGCCTGGCCAAATCCAATTTCCACAGAAAAGCTTTATAAAGACTAAACAGGGTTGCCTCTGGGAAGAAAGTCAGGAGCAGGGAAATGCCAGGCCAGGTCATTATTAATGGTTGTCTATAAAATAAATAACAAGCTTATTATCTTTGCAAACCACAGCAAGCTGTAATAGGCCACAAGTACTTTGGAGGACACAGCTTGAGCTTGACAAATGGTTTTGTCAGATTGGAGAAATAGTTCGAAAAAAACAGGATGCAGTTCTGCAGGGAGAGGGGTGAGCTCCTACCTTGTGCAGCTACTCACTTCTGCACAAGGAAGAATACCTGCATTAAGACCCCTCTGCAGAGAAGTTCGGGGTGGGGTCATAAAAGATCAAAGGCAGCACATGAGTCAGCAGCATCAGGCCGTCTCCATGCCAAGATATATGAACTGAATTACAGCCTATGAGACAAATGGAGTGATTTTTCTTCTCAGCTTGTGTGAGTCCCCAGCAGGGATGCTCTGCTCAGCTGAGAGCACTGAGCTTATAGACGGATGTGGCCCAGCTGGATGGAGTCCAACAGAAAGCAACAAAAATGGCCAGCAGTCTGGAAAACATGAGCTGTACATAATGAACATGAGAGTCAGGACCCTGTAATCAAGACTCGAGACAGTGGGGAGAGGGAGTCGTGGGAAGAGTTGTTCAGTTAGGAGTCTCCAGCTAGTACTGCTGTGGGAGTATGTGGGGAGGATAACACAGGGAGCTCAGGGGAGAAAATCTATCCCATTTTTTTCTGCCTTCTTCCTCAGTAGCCTCCCTCCATGGCAGGTAGAACAAGGCTGGGGGGCAGCTGTAAGGGGCCAAGATGGGCTTGGAGGAGGATCAGCATGGGAGGGAGGCTGGTGGCTGTACAGGAACCCCTGTTCAAGTGGAATATGTAAGGAGTATGTTTAGAAGGTAGGCATCATTTCAGGGACTTAGAAACCATATCAAAATAGGAGTGCAGTCACCTGGGGTCTGCAGGGAATGAGAAGGTCAGCAAGCCCCTGTGCTCAGCATTATAAACAGCTCACAGCTGCTATGGTGGGGTGGGCAGGATAAGAGCCTTCAATGATACAGAATGTTGCTGCAAAGTGTAAGGGAATGACCTGGCCTCTCTCTGGATGAGGCAAAGAATAATGGATGAGCACTGCAATCGGCTGAGATTGGTCACAGGAGTGCTCTTGATAACAATAATTAAGCCTAGGGAGGTGTCAAGATCTCTATCACTGGAGGATTTTTGTTAGTTTGAGCAGATGTCCATCTGTGCTGATTGGAATGCAATGATTGCTTCGAGGTAGGAGGGCGCTAGAAGACCTCCTGATCATCTTTCCAGACCAATTTGCTCTAATTGAATGATTAATTGTTCAAGTCAAGAGTCCACCCTGACCTTAGCTGCTGAGCTGTGGCAGAGTCCCCAGGAACTGCTTTCTCTTCTGCAGATTCACTGGGCATGTAGCTGCACTTGGGGCTGATGGAGGCCAGCGTGGGAACAGCCTCATGGGGAGTAGTGCAGCTACTATGGGCTTGGCTCAGTGTTCACACAGAGGCTCTGCATCCACAGGCTCTTCGCTGAAGTATCAGTTGCTGGAGGTGTGAATGAATGGACTGGGGTGGGAGGGATATGCCAATTCTCCCCCTTAGCCACATACTATCATGCCATATATGTATGTAGGCTTGCTGGGGACAGTTTTCCTGGGGCCTTGCCTGGCTGCTTGCCCTGGCCCTTTCACCACCGTGCTCCCGGACAGAAAAGCCTCCAGTGTTGCTGCAAAGAGGGGAGTGTGAGATGTCAAGTGACGGGCGTTTATGTTAACACCGGCAAATACCCACTGGCTGCTGCCAAAAGCGTTGTTACATTGTGTTTATTTTCTCTGTATTTGCAGCGTAAAATCGGGAAAAAATCCAGAACACAAGCAAAGGTAGTGGAACAGTTGGGATACATCCATTTACAGAAACTATTGATGAAGAATGTAAGTAACCAGTCATAGATACGTTACAGCATGTCTAGCATTTATTAGATAAAGTATATGACAATTTTTATTAAAACACACATTATTGCATGAGTTACATTTTACTATGAATGCAAGCCTGTCCTGAATTTCTCACCCCCTCTGCAACTGGCCAGCAGACTGGAAGTACTAAATAGTATTCAACCTTTATTAATACAAGCTGGACTAGGATTGCAGATAAGAAACTGTTGGACATCAAATTCCTGCTGCCTGGGAAGTCCTTTTCCTGACCAGCAATGTGAGCCTAGCAAAGGGTAAATATCCCCCAAGCAGCAGTGAAGAAAACAAACAAGAAAATAAATTATTTCTAGCACTTACGTGCAAGAAATGCCATAGAGTTGATTTTATGGGATACTTGGCATTTCCCTCTAGCTAAGCATTGTTTGTGGAGATGGGTGAGTCCAAATGTGCCTGTCTGAGCCCTGGCACATGTCTGGCCTGTGTTTGGCTTAGGAAACACCCTCTCAGACTGGCATCAGCTCTTTTAAGGCGAGGATGGGAGGTGAAAGGATATTTTTGGGTCAAACAAGGAAAAAGAGAGTAGAAACGGGTTTGAGTAAACTCTCTCTCAAAAATTAACAAACGAACAAACAAACAAACAAATCCCCTTCTGTATTTCTCTGCAATTTCCAGACCCGGATTAGCTGTTTAAATGAATAAGGATTCAAAGCAGCAGGAGTTGCACTGTTTGTGCACCTCATAATATGTTCACTTTTTTGCAACACTTCTGTAGGGCTGGAAAGCCTCCCTAGTCTGGGTCCCCACTGGTGCAGTAGCAAAAACCTAATGTGAGAGCAGGGTCAGCAGCTCTATAATGCACTAGTAGCAGCCAGTGCTGTGGCAGCAGCTGGTTGACTCATCACCACTATTCTCCTCTGCAGAGATGGAGTGTATTTCATTTAGGACTGTCAAGTGATAACAAACATCATGAGAAATCCTGCTGCCACCAACTGCAAGGACTTGAACACTTTGTGAGGCTGCTCTAAACCCAGAGAGCTAATGGGGAAAAGCTTCTTTAGACCCTGTAGGGAAGAACAAAGGGTCCTCTAGTACTTTGAACACTGCTGGGTCATTTGCCACTCTACCAGAACAGGACCTGTTTACAGGACCTGATTGCAGGATATGTCAGGCCAAAGTAAAATAAGCCATTGTCAAGAGCCATGATGGGCAAAATGGCCATGCCCCATCCTGGAAAGCTGGGCTGGGAGCACTGTGGTTGTTGCAGAGGGAAGATTGGAATGGCTGCATTTTGACTATGCAGGGGGAAGTTCTTTCTGCAGTCACTGCCTCCAACTTTCCCAACTCCTCAGGAAGCAACTGTCAAACTGTGCTGCCCCATCTTGTCACCTCTTTGCCAGCAGCAGGGTATGGGGAAGTGACAATTACTGTGGGGAGAAGTGTGGACCCAAGTCAATGCTTCCAAATGTCCCTCTGCCCTGGCATCAGCAAGATTAACAAGCCTTCATCCATTTCTTTCTCTTACAGCTCTGCCTCTTCCTCTTCCTGCTGGTCTTCTCTAATGGTAAATGTCCATGAAGACACCCCTTTCTGGGGTCTCAGAGTTGAACTTCATTATGCTGCTAAGGCAATTTAAGCTATCTTCAATTTGGGTTATTTGTTTATTTCCTGACATGTCTGAAGAAGGCATTTCAGGGGGCTACCATTTGAATTCTGTGTTACTTCCAAGTGAAACTGAATGACTTGAAATACATAAGGTATAGTCTAATTGATGCTGAAAGCTCAGACTAAATCCTGGTGTTGTGAGCAAGGTCTTGGACTGAAGGTGAAAACAAGAGAGAAGAGACATCTCTGTCTTGCAAACACCACTTACCGAAGGGACACAGAACTACAGTATTTGGTACAATTTCCATTTCCTCTCTCTTGCACCGCTGTAGCATTCTCCCCAAGATCTGTCCTTGTTTCCTG